>JARHVA010004794.1:1160000-1292500 GCA_037957365.1 Torreya grandis
AATAATAGGTTAAGATTGTTAGTTTTTTTAACTAGGTTTATGGATGGATGCATGCAATCTAAAAGAAATTAAAAAACTAAGTGAGTTGTTTAGGTGGACAACTATTCTATTGTGGGAATATCTCAAAACAAAACTCAAAAAGAGGGAAAGGTAAGATAGAAAATAAGGATCTATGTTCTTAAAATGTCACTTCAAATGCTATTTCTTTGGTGGATGAGTACCTCCAAGACCAATATTTCCATTTGTAGCTATTGTACACTTACAAATAAACATGGTTAAACAATTTGAGGAAATAGGTATAAAGAACTTAATGGTCTTAGTTAAAGGTTGATATATTTAGAGTTGATGTTTCACACCCTTAGTGGAGAGATTACAACTCAGACCAGGAAGTTATCTAGAGTAGCTATAACACACACCTAGAAAATTATACCTAAATAAATACTCCTACATACCTCAAAATATCAACACAATCTAAACTATTTGATCAAATAAATGAAACTTAGATGTAACACATATGAGATAAGGATACATCAATTGTAACAACTAGATTCATCCATAGAATTTGCACACTTTAAAATTAATGAGTTGATATAGATACGGATGGTAAAATTTCAATAACATAGAAAAGGAATAATAGAGAAAAAACATAGTTTCATGACAATGAATGACTTGATTTATTCCTATATATTGATCAAAACTATAAACTTTTGAAAAAGGATTTTATAAGTATTTAAAGACTTAGGGAAGGAGTTACCTCATCCTCTAAGTGTAGTGAAACTTTTGTTTACATCAAAATGAATAGAACCTAAGTTCTAGTTTAGTACAAAATTATATCTTATAACTTGTAGATTACAACAATCATGCAATGTGTGCATGTTAGAAAAAATAATTCAATGAATTATAATATGAATAAAATGAATCTTAACTAGCCATTTTTTATATCAAATATATACTATATGTAAAATTTTATACAAAATTAGCCTTTAACTAAGTTTTGCTTGCATCTGTGTGACACTGATTATTGTCATGGTTGGAACTAAAGTGATAGTTGGAGCTGAACTTGAAGTTGTAGATAATGCATTTATTGAAATAGTAGGAACTAAAGTGGTAGGATATGTCAAAACTAGCATATTGGGTGGAGTTTAGGCCACTGAACTAGATAGAGTGAAGGTAGACTTATTATTATCTTCAAGTTTTTTTTATAGTGTTTGTATCCTTTAGCATGTTGCACCCTTATTATGCTCATATCAAGAAGAGACAATCTATTTACCCTATGAACTTGTGATATCAACCTTTCATGATCAAATTTAGTGTATCTAAAGCCTACTAAAAATAATTCTACTTCACTGGCCTTCTTCCTCACCAAACTCAACTTAGCCTCAATGTGTTATAAAGCTAGTCCTTATAAACTTTATTTGAAATTAGCTGAGGCTTGCTATAGCATTTGGTCAAAATTAGACCTAAATAATAACTTACCTATGACATCTCATATATGTTTTCACTCTATTTCATTCAAAATTTTCACTACTTGTTTATCTTGCTTAGTAATCTTTGTGAGTAAAGTATCAATAATAATATCCATTCTTGACCTTCTTGGGTCCTAATAACCACTAGATTCAATACATTTATTACCTTTAGGGAGGACATAAAATTTATATGGCTGAAAGACTTATTGGAGGTATAAATAACTAAAAAATTATATTGGTCCCATCATCCTTGATAACCTTTAAAAAAATAGTTATGGAATTTTCATTGGGGGGGGAGTAAATTGTGCCCTTAAAGAATCAATAGTATCTAATATCTTGTATAATTTTAATGTTGAATTATAGACATCATGTCATATCTTAGAAGTAATGTGGATTACCTATTGTTTTTCCTTAAGTGTTTTAAGTTCATTTTATAGTTCTTTCCTTGCCTATTCTGTGCCCTCATGAATGATTATCAATGCTCCAGTGTGGGCCTTCACATAGGACTTTAAGTCCTCAATGAAAGGGGACTGACCCTTTTTCCTTTATTGTCTCTTTTAAAGAGAGTATATATTCTCTCTTTATTTAAAAAATTATATTTTACCCATGTTTTTCTATCTTCCTATTGGTAATTTGGCATGCCAAGTCCAAATTCTAACCCTTGCAATTCAATTTTTTCAAAAACTGTCAATAGCCTCTACAAGCTAATCAAACTAATATATTTTGGTCTAAAATTCATTTATTAGTATTTAAAATTTTACCTATATTTATATTCAAAAATATAACTTTAAACTTATCCTAAAGTTTCATGGCTTAAAAAGGTAATTTAATGCATTTTTAAAGCCAAAAAGGCTTATTTTGGACCCACATGTCACAAAATTAATCCAAAAAAGCATGTAAAAGTCAAAATTTGATATATAAATACTAAATATATTTTTTAAAATATATATCATGCATTATCTTGGCATTGGAAGCTTGAATTCTTTTTAAAAAGCCAAAAATAAGCTATTTTTTTCACTTTCAAGAAGATAAGTATGGATCCATATGGATTTTTTACATCATGGGAAGGGAAAATAAATAAAATGTTAACAAAAATCTTAAATAAATATTTCATGTCTTTTGGATGCATAAAATTCTCAAAACCGTTTCATACAGGCACTCCTCCTAGTTCGTACATAGTGACTTGCTTGCAGGTTTGATGATGGTATGGTCATCTAGAGAAAGGTAAAGATATAAATTTTTTGGTGTGAAAAATAGACTTAAAGGGATTAATAATTTATTATTATTTTTTTTAATTGGATTTTCCATGCTCATGTACCATCAAGTTTAATATAGGTTAATTTTTACAGCATTACAACCAAAAAGGCAACGAGTTTTTCTCAATTTCTCCTCACCTGGGAAGGGTTTCATGAAATTTAAAGTTGTTAAATAATATTTTAGACTTAATATATCTCTTAATCTCATCTTTAAAATATTATTCATTCATTTCATTGTCTAATATAGGAATAAAAATTAGCCTATTAAATCTACAAATTGGCATGTTTTCAAGAAGAGTGTAGGGTTGGAGAGAGAAAATGGTTTTTTTCAAGATTCCATTTTAGATATTTTTCATAATTTAATCCATTTTTTCATTTTTTAAAATAGGTTTCAACAAATAAATTTTCAAAAAATATCTATTATTTGGTAAATCTTGGTGCTTCCAAGCTTTCAAAAGGGCCTAGATTAGCATGGTTTAAGGGAAAATTTGCATTTTTAAAGGTTTTTTGTGGAAAAATAGGTTTAAATAGACCATTTAAATAATTTAATATTAATTTTATCTGAAAAACATCCATTACCCATGAAATAAAATCCAAAAATATGCAAAAATTCATTCGAGTATACACACATTCCATGCAACAAGGGCATTTTTTGAGTAAATTTTAGGTTTCTGACATCTACAAGTTGAATTTTGACTCTGAATCTGGTGTGTATCATCATCATGAGTTTATTAATCATAAATAAAAATTTAAAATCCATTGAAAAATTTAAGGTTCTGATTATTTTACACAGACCTAAGCCTTTCAAAACACAGTAAATAAGAAAGCAAGCTTGAGCAAGATGAAGCCTCCAAGAGCAAAATTCAAGATTTTGGTTATTTATAACCCTTTATGATTTTTAAGGTATATAATAGTTTTTTAAAGATTTAAAAATAAATAAATAATCATCTCTTTCTATTTTTAATATTCTAGGAAGCTTTTAAGTGATAGAAGTTGGCTTAATAGGCCTTTTTTATCAATCAAATAAATGAAGGTTAGAGTTGAAATATCTATATTTGAGTTAAAATGAATTTTTACACATGACATATCTATTTTTTATGTGTAAATATAATTATTAGTTCAATCCACAAGTTCCACTTCATGCAAGTTGAGTTCAAGTGGAAGTTGACTAGTCTTTGAGTCCACATCTCTTCAGTTGACTAGTTTCATGCATCTCCCATGCTTTTCATATAAGATAAGGACATTAAAGAACATAAAATAAGTTTTAAAATAGAGTTATATTAAATTTATGGCATTATTTTCATGCAAATAATGTTGACAAGTCAACATGGGCCCACCACTTCTAATTCTATGCCAAAAGTAAAGGCCATGCAAATTTTTGAAGACTTTGAAGACTTTATTTAATATTCTAAAATGAATTTATTATTGAGGAATGACATGAATTTTTATGCATTATGACTTGAGTTGACATCAATATGGTCCCACCACTTTTCCAATGCCAAAAATAAGGTTTCTTGTAAGATAAGGAAAGAAGGAGATATTTAAAGGATATTGTGATTAATTTGAACTCAAAAATTGACTAGAGTTCACATCCAATTAATCTTCTCTTATTTTTTCAACTCCAATATTGGATATTTCTTCTATTTTCTATATATGTAGGATTTTTAGCCATTTTAAGGGGGATCCCTCTTTTGGTAAGACCATACTCTACCAAAATTTGAGTTTTATAACCTTTTTAGAGAAATAAAAGATTGCTTCAAATTTCCATTACTCTAGTATAGTGTGTTGTTATCAGTTTGATTTACATATGTGATAGAAATATCTCCCTTGTCAAGTTTTTATGTCACCTAGCTATTGGTATGATATTATGTAGGTCATGTTTAGTGTTTAATGTTATTTGTTTAAGATGATAATGGATAAACATTGGCTATTTAGTGCCTTGAATTAGGCCTATTCCACCATTTCTCTCAAGATTATACTAATTGATAAAACTTATTCATGAAATAATGATGCATAAGATTTAATTAGAGTTGTAAATTTAATATTTTCTTGTCTAATAAGTGTTTTAGAACTTAAATTGAGTTAATGAACCAAAAATATAGCTATATCACCAATAGTAGAGTAGGATTTCCCTTTCAGTTTCATTCTCTCCCTTTTCATCCCAACATTTGGTAGTTTAATAAGTAGTGCAGAGTGATACATCAGAGGAGCTAGCCTCACCAAAATCTAGAGATATGATCTAATTTTAGGTGTCCCACATCATTTCAATATTAGTCTAGGTGTAAAGGTTTTAGAGCTAAATCTATCAAGCCTTCAAGTAGGGTGCTATCTAGATAGCTAACAGTTCCTCTTCTTCACCCTTTGCACATAGCTAGTTGACTTATCGCATAGTGAGTTCATAGTGGGAAGTTTAGTTATCTTCAAGTATGGATTCTTAGAAGATGATGATTCTAATTCTTTGGCCCAGTCTAGAAGGGTCAATGTTGATGGGTATAGTGGTTGTGCTTTTATTCGGGTGTATTTTATAGGCTCAGTCTTAGGGGCTAGCTTCAACATGGTTGGCAATATTAGTTTAGACTAGTCTACATTTCCTAAATGTGGTATTGGATGGATAATTTAGACTTTATTCTTTGGATCTCTCTTGGTGGCCATCACTACCATATCTTGAACTACCCCTGAAGAGGGCATAGGTTAAATTAATTGGGAAGAAGGTGTTAACAATTGTGTGTTAGGCTAGCTAGTAATAGTGGTAAAAATATATGTGGAGATAAAGGTGAAGACAAAAGGAGTAATTATAGTAAAAATTATGGACATAGGTCCAAAAAAAGGTGATGACATAAGAGGAAAAGAAGAGAAAATTGGTAATGAAATAATAGGATAATATACAAATGGAGTAGTGGGTAGAACATTCTCACCTGATTGGTCACCCCTAATAAGTGCCTTTCCTTTTAGCCCTTGCAATCTTAAAACCTTAGCTTGATGTAGTTCTTATTCATCCACTTAATTTATTGTCTCACCTTTAATTAAAGATTTTGCTTACTCACCTGGTCCCTCTATGGATAACACTTGAGGCCTTCCTACCTTGGTTTTTCTCTTATAAAAAATTATAGTCTTTTCATTTGGAGGAGTAAGCACTTATTGTGTGGAAAGAGCGACCATCACTGGATGTTGTGGTTTTCAGAGCTAGCACATTAGGTGTAAGGTATGCTTTATCAAAGGAATTTAGATAGATAATCTCTTCTCTCCCAATAGTTCTATCATTTTCTTACATTGATTCTTCTACTTGTTCTTGTTTTATTTTCCTTAATTTAACTTGAACACGATAAGTTTATTCTTCTATTTGTATTATAGTAGTTGTTGTTTCTCCTCCACCTTGCTCTTGCTTTGTAGCCATTATCATAGTGGACATATTCTATGGGTCTTAGCTATGGTCTTGAGGTTGTTGTAAAGGTTTACTATTATATAAATCTAAATATGTCCATCCCCTTGGTGGTGGAATTTTGAATTTTATTTTTCCAAGTGTGAGGGAAGGATCCACTTGGATTACCTTAAGCAAGAACTCATTTATACCAGTAGTCCTAGCCCTTTCCTTGACCTCTACATCATTTTTAGAATTAAGAAATAGGAAGTCATGGCCATAGGGCTCATGCTTATAGGGAATACTAAGATTATGGTCACATTACTACATTTTCCAATGTGGGTCTCAATCCCTGTGGGCTAAGGTAGGTAAGGCATAGGCCTTCCTAGAACCACTAGCCTCTCCAAAGTGTTTAAAATAGGTGTAGCACATTCTCCCAAGTATGATATGGGGGACATGAAAGGTTTTATTATTTCTCTTGGTGAGGTCTTCATCATTCCCATTTCATAGATTTTAGGCAATTTCTTGTTAAACTACTTTATATGGGATGTATTTAGGGAGGTGAAGAGGGTTGACCTTGTGCCCAATGACCATTATAATAGTATAGTCTATATACAATCAATAATCACCCAAAGACATGAGTGAGTTGGTGATATTATTAGATATTTTAAGTATAGGTTCACCATGAATTACCATCCAAACTTGAAGATACAAATCTTTAGTAATTCTTGTTATGTTCCTTGTATAAGCATAAATATGGACAAATGAGTAAACATCACATATTATATTATTGATGTATTCAAGATTTGGATCCCATAGATCCCTGTATTATCTATATGCATTACCCATGACTACATCTAGGAGTTAGGACATAATGTAAAAATTTTCACCTTGGGACCTCTTGTCTTTGTGCAATATCAATTCATGCAAGTAATCTCTTATAATATCCCTTAGTGTGAAGGTGAATTATAAGGTGATCAATAGGTCAATTAGTGGTACCCACTCCAAATGAAGGAATTGGGTGATTGGGTGACCAAAAAAATATTTCATTAGTGCCATCCTAATGTATATTCCCTTCATATTATAGTAATGGGCATAATATTCTTAGTGGCCTCTTTGAGTGAGAAGGTCTCTCCTAGGAGAAGACATTTGCTCATTATTTGTTTTAAATTTTTAATGTTATTATAGCTAGATATGTTATGTAAATCAAAATTAGAATCTAGGATGGGTATGTGTAAATACATTTGGAATGCATCCATGGATATGTAAGAGATGATAATTTTATTGTTGACATAATAGAGGAACCCACCATCTGTAATACTCCATTTGAAGAAAAAATCTCGTAATATGTTAATGCATGGTATGACATTTAGTTTGGCAGATGCATAATGAAGTGTCTAGTATTTGAATGATAACAGGTTGGTTACAAATTTTCATTCCTTTTGAGAGATGTCATCTTCGTAGGTGAATGGGTCGACACTCTATATAACCTCCCATAAATCTGAGTAATTAGCATATATACTATTGAATAGCAAGGCATCAGAAATTGTATCCATGTATTATGTTAAGAATTTTATAGATAATTTGGATGGTGTTTGGGCTCCCTTATATGCTCTTGATGAAGACACCATTATTGGTTCTTAGTGCTAATAATATTTAAGCTTCTAGTACTGGTGGCTTGGCACTCTTGTTATGAAAATTACAATTAGTTTAAATCCAAGTATGGATTTGAATCTATATAAGGCAATATATGATTGAGATCAATGATAATAAATGGATGTGAATTTGGTTGATAACTTAATGTTATAGTCTTTTAGCATTGATGTCTATTTTTTACACCATTAATCACCAATATCTACAAGCTTATCACCTTCATTTAATTTAAACTTAACCACCTTGACTTAGTGGGCATGCCACATAAGATGCTTACTAATTTAGGGGGTACCACAGTGCTATTCTTGTTTACACTTGTTAATATGTGGTTTAGTCAGGAGTCAATGCTTGTGTTTAGGTTGAATTATTTGATTTGGTGGGCCAAAAGATCTAAACAAAAGACTCCAAAGACCTAAATGTATTTGTGGGGATTTGAGAAACTTTTCTCAAAGATAGAATTATCATTCAAGAAGATTTCTCAAAGAAATTTGTTGAAGGTATGAGTTCTAATTGAAAGTCTCTAAATGAAAGTTACCAAAGAAAAAGTTTTTGAAGATCAAAATGTTCCTAAAGACCAAATTTTCTTGAAGTAAAGGTAATGATTAAGATTTAATGAAAAAAAGGATCTAAATAACATTTTACCAACACAAAGTATTTGACCAAAAAAGTTCCCAAAGAAAATATCTCAAAGACCAAAATGTTCATAATGCTAAATAATAAATCTGAATACGTAAATATGAATACTTATGATACATAGTAAGCCTCCACAATTTTCATTAATAGATTAGTTCAAATAAGTCATTCTAATGAAAAATGGGTTGCAAGATGAAAACAAATACAACAAAGGTACTTTAATGCCAACATTTTACAAATTTATATAGATAATAATATAGGAAAAACATGCATGTATATCCATGTAATGAACAATCTTTCTAAAATAAAAGGGTTCCCCACTTATCCATCAAAAAATTCAAGGTGGGGTGTGGTGAATATAAAAAATTGTGACTCATATCGGTAAATACTCTTAATTTTTCAAGGACTCAGAATCCATGGTTACACAATCCCAATATCGACCACGAACCATGTTATAAAATAAATTACTAGATTAGAAATATGAAATATACTCTTGATAACTTCATACAACATATTTACTCTACCCATACCTTAGACTAGTGTGTGTTAAAGTGATATATTTTACTCCTTGTCAAATCATTTTATCAAAGACATGGGATGAGTTGTTGGTTTTATTTAGATTAGGAATTAAGTTAGCAAAATTTGTGAAGTTTAAGCATTGATATGTTGTTATCTAGGTGTTCATATCCTTGACAAAGATACCTTTGATCACCCTTCTTCCCTTCCATCATATATTTTCATGATGTGTGATACATTGATATTATTTCATCATGTAGGCTTTTTAATCCCTTTTGATTTTATTTTATACTTTTGGATTATTTCTCTTTTCATTTTTTCTTTTTCTTTTTATTACTTTTAAATGGAAGATAGAAGAAGGTGACCACCTTGAGCTAGTGTTGGTATGATTGGATTCATTAGAATGTCCATGTCCACTCCATTCATATCAATGGTTATCACCCTAAGAAAGTATCATCATTTAATGTGCATTTGGTCCAAGGATATAAGAAAAGATTTCTAAATTTTCATAGAGTTGTGGGATCAACTTTTACATACCTAGTGATAGCATTCCTTCCATAACATTGTCGTGGTTAAATCTCTCATTGCTTGCTTGGATTAGGAATTCTAATGTACAAAGTGTAACACCCATTGATTCAAGTTAAATTAAAAACATAAGTTCAAGACACCACTCAAATAGGTAGTTTCTTAGTTATATCAAGAGTAATCAGTCATATTTCCATGAAACCAAAAGGAAAGCAAATATATAAAGCACAAAACTAGTTAAAATATATAAGAAACTGGACTAAGAAAAAAATGTAGAAAGTAAGAATAACATATCAATAAAATGTAAACTATTATAATAAAAATAAAGGAATAAAAGTAGGAATCTAACTAATAAAAAAATTCTAACCTACCCCTACCTCTATTAGAACACCTATTGTTACTCAAATACATCTCTGAATGGAACAACCATGACGTGATTCTTTAAATACTTTCCATTGATAGGAAATGTCAATTTTTTACCTTAGAGGTCCTTTAAATGGAAAGTATTATTACCCAAAATCTTATAGATATGATAAGGTCCTATCTATAATGGGATGAAATTGAAATAATTTCCTTTATTTTCATTGGCTTTGTCCTATAGGAGCACCAGGCCAAAAATCTTGAATGCTTTGGATTTTTCTCTTTTATCAAATCATCTTTTCATAATATATTGATGTATGCTAAAGTTTTATAGGGCTATTATCTTGGATTCCTTCATTTATATGATATCCAATAATCTATAATCTATCCTCTCATTAAGTTTCATGTATTCTTGCATGAACTAATATGTTGGAAATTTGAGCATGATTGGGAAAATTGATTATCCTCCATAGACTAGTAGATATTGTAAGGATTTAAGGGAATATTTGTACTAAATTTAATATTTATAGACTAAATATTTTAATAAAATATGACACTCTTTGGGTTTATTTACAACCAATTTATTAGTATCATCAATGAGTTTCTTATTGGTTGATTCAACCAATCCATTCCCTTGTGGGTAGTGATTGGAGGATGATGTAATGGTGATCTAATTATCATATACCCATTCTATAAATTTAGCTAATTTAAATTCTAGATTATTATCACAAAACAAAGAAATAGGATTACCAAAATTGGTTGTGATATGTTCTTCAAGGAAATTGATCACATATTATGCTCTTGAATTCTTGGTGGCTACTATTTCAGTCCCTCTAGTGTCGTAATCTATGGTGGTGAGTAAAACTTTGTGCACATATAAATATTTTAGGTTGATAACACCAATGAAATATAATCTCCATTGGGAAAATGACTTACCCTCAATCATGGGCTTCAAGGACATTACTATGTGAACCTCCCCTTTTTTCCAAAACCTAGCATTCATGACATGTCCTTACATGGGAGTGAGAATACTTGAATATTTTTGGCTAATAATAATCCATTTTGAGGATCCTATACGTTGTATTATTACTAGATGGATGGTCACTACCAATCTTTTGATGCATATTTTTTAGAATCTCTTGGGCTTGATTACATGATACACATCTCAAATAGATGTTTTCATAGTTCTTTTTTATAAAGGATTCTATTTATAATCATGTAATGAGAAGCTTTGAGCCTCAAGGCTCTCTTTTTATCTCACTTGATTTCTTGGGGATCATTGAGTAGGAAATGAATGATACCTAAACACCATTCTTCTTGGTAAACCTTTGTTTAGAAAACTTCTTCAATGGTGATGCAAAGGTCTAGTTTAGTCATCAACTGAATAATACATTTTCCCTTGATGATCTTAGTAGCTTTAATATCAATATCAAAATCTTACAAATTTTTCATCTATTTTCCCCTACACTCTTCCAATTCATTATATCCTAATGTAATCTTGATAATAGGATCTAGCACAATAATAATGGTTTTATTCTTGAAAATGTAGTGTCTGAACTTATTTCACTTTGATAAGGGCAAAGATTTGTTTTTTAATTATGGAATATTTAATCTCAACATCCTTTAAGTTCATGCTCATGAAATAAATAGTATGTTCAATTTATTCCTTATTTTCCATGAGAATAACAATAATTGTGTGTTCTGAAATGAATGAGTACACAAAGAAGTCCTTAGTAAAATCTGGGCTTATCAATATTGGGGTTTGTGATATAGAATTTTTTATGTCATGGAAAGACTTCTTGGCTTTAGGTGTTCATTCCACTTTGGTTTATTGTTTAAGTATTGTGTTTAGAGGCCTAACAATTTATGTAAATCTTGATATAAATTTTCTTACAAAATTAATCTTCCCAAAGCAGAACTTAAGCTCCTTTTTGTTGTTTAGGAACATTATTTTGTCAATTACATGACTTATTTATGGGTCAATGGTGATCCCATCTTTGGTAATAATGTGACCTAATAACTTTCCATCAGTAATTCCAAATATGCTCTTTTTAGGGTTTAGTGAGATACCAAACTTCTTGCATCTCTCAAAGATGGACTAGAGATGGTTTATATGATTAGCCTTATTTTTTGAAAAAATAATAAGTTCATACATAAATATGTTTATTATTTTAACTATTATACCTTGTAATTCATGATCCATGGATATTTGAGAAGTAGATCCTATGTTTATCAAGTCAAATGATATCCACTTATATGCATAAGTTCCCCATTTTATAATAAATGTAGTTTTCATTCTATCCTTTAATTCTACCAACACTTGATTATATCCTAAAAATACATATAATAAAGATATAATTCTATAACTGATCATAGTATGTATCACCTCATCTAATGAGGGTAATGGATAGTTGTCTTTCTTAGAAGCTTTGTTGAGGTTGCCAAAGTTGATACACAACTTAATTTCAACATTCTCTTTCCTAACTAAAACTAGATTAGCCACCCAAGTCAAATGCTTGATAAGAAAAAATATCATGTCCCTTAAAAAATTATCTAATTCCTTTTAGATCAATGGTTTCATAACAAGATTAATGGGTCTTTACCTCTACCTAAATGGCTTATGATCTAGATTGAGTGAAATTGTATGGGTGATGAATCTATGATTGAATATACTTAAGTCATCATAAGTCCATGAAATTAAATAATTATATCTAATTATCAATTCCTTGACCCTTTAAATTTTGTCTAGAGTGAATCTTAAGCTAATATTGATTAGGTTTGAGTTCCTTTCATCACCCAAATTCTCTGAGCTAAACTTAGACTCAATAACCTTGAGTTACCTTTATTGTTGTGCTTGAGGATATGTATCAAAGGTTATTTGAAAAGTGACCATATGTAATGAGAGATGAGTTTCCATTAGTTGGATGACATCCTTTTCATATAATTCATCATGTCATAGATGGATTATTTATTCATCATCAATTATCTAGGACTCAAACTATCTTGAATTGGTTTAAGAGTGTAATATCTATTGATCATCATAAAACTCTTGAAAATTCAAAATGTTTTTCAGTATTGATGAACAAGATACCAATTCAATGGAGAAATTTTCATATTTGATTCCTCCAGGGGTGCCAAATTTACCGCTAAAGTGGCTAGTGAGTTAGCAGCTTAGTTTTGATCTCTTGGAATGGCGATTATGTTAAAGGCCTTAAATGACTTGATTAAATCTTAGGATCTATGTTTTTATTTATTTAAATATGAAAATTTTCCTTAATAATTATTTCTTACTTGGTTGATCACTTGGTTTGAGTCTCCATATACAAATAATTCCTTGACGTTGTTCTTGAGGGAAATTGTAATCCTAGAATAAGGGATTTATACTCTATTATGTTATTTGGTATATGGGAATTGGAGCCTATATGATGCTAAGTAATTATTTACTTTTGGGTCAACCAACTTGATACCAACACCTGATACTTTCTTGGATCTTGCTTTGTTAAAATGGAGGGTCCATAATTGGGAAGGGCCCTACACTTATTCCTACGTTTCTTGATTTATAGTAAATGTATAAATTCTAAAACTAGGAGATTTATAACTTAAATCTTCATTAGTAGTTTTGTATTCTGTAATAGGGTGATTCATCATTAGATATATATTAATTATAATTTTATTGGTAATGCCTCTCCATGTAGCTAAATATGAGAGAAATTTGTGTAAATGTACCCATTGAACATCTTTAACCAATCTATAATCAATAGTATCCCATAACCTTTAGGAATATCTAATACCATTATGTTAATAATCATATACACTCAAAGTTTTGATACAACCTAGATGTGTACATCATTAAGTTCTCCTATCACATGTACTACTAGTTTATCTAGCTATAAAATAGTCCTCTTGGATGGACTTGTGGTCAAACCAAGATTTTGCAAAATAGAGGTTGGCATCACAGTAGATGAAGATTTATAATCCACCAAAAAATTGTGTATATTATTTCTAATTGCACAAATGTTTAACGAGAAAGAAGGAACCTTGGGCTTGATTTTATATATGATATTTATGTTGGCTACTTTGGCATTTTCTATAGTATAATTCCCTATGATAGACATCCATAAGAACTCTCTTTGTTTAATGATTTGCTCTAGTTCATGGAGGGTGATATTATCCTTGATCTTCTTCATATCCTCAATAATATTATATCCTTCCTTACTCTATTCTTCTTTATGTTGAGGCTGATCATTCCCTTTTGTGGGAGGAGGATTATTATCAACTTTAGGATTCATGATAATAGTTATGTTATTAGGAGTAGAAGAGGTGAGAGGTTGTCTATTTATCAGATTGTATTTATTCTTATTAAACTATTGAAATGCTTTAACTTCATTAGAATTATCCTTTGTAAAATTGTCATTTTCACTAGGGAAGGGAAAATCATAAGATTCAAATACTATAGTTGAACTTGAGGGGCCAGATTCATGAGGGAGATTTGGGAGATTCATCATTTGATCTTTTCTAACCATTTACCTTTGGAAAATTTCAAAGGCTACATAGAAATCCATAGAATCTAATTCCCCATGTTGTGATGTGTTATGAACTCTACACCAATTAGATAAATTAGTCTCCATGATATTGATTTCTGATAGCTTAATGCATTATTATTGTTATGCATTATTGGTAGGTCTATTGAAAGGCATGTTGTATCTTATAAAGTCATAATTATGGTTAAGTTCTATTTTTGGTATTGCCCATCCTTTTATACACGTTCAAGAAGTTATTTCTCAACTTTTGGACCATTATTTGTATAAAATCCAATTCAACTTTAGTGGAGTCCATACACTAAGTAATTTCTATGCTGGAATGAGTTAGATGTTTATTTTTATAGTTTTATTGATGACCATTCCTTTATGCTTAATTATTTAAGAAACCATAATTCTAGTTAGTTACTTATTACACCATGGGAGGTAGAGTCCACAACTAATTTTGATTGAATGTAGGGACATTCTAATTAGCATGCAAAATTGGATTCATAGATGGAAATCCAATATTGAAATTTTGTCCCTCTGACTTTTGGGGATTGATATACTTGTCAATGTTGATAGATTCTTAATATTCCAAGGCTAAAGTATTGGTAGTGGTAACTCTACTAAAAAATACTATAGTAATGTGATCCAAAACATTCTTATACATCTTGAGTGATAGATCTAATTATAGTTTGTATACCATGTTCAACTAAGTGTAAATATTTTGAAACATTGAATTAAAGACTCTAATTAACTCATTAGGATCCCTATTCATGATGGTGAAATGTTGGTACACCAAACTTGGATTAATAACTTGCCCAAATTGTACAAGGAAAGTATTTTGATATGCATTCCATGAGGTGATGTAATTTTACTATAAATTAAGATACCAATGATAAGCATACTATTGTAGAGTGAATGGAAAAATTCTATATGCAACATCCTCATCTATGACATTCATTAATCTCATAGTGGCCTTGAAATATTTAATATGCTCCTCTATTGTTCTCCCACTTGAGGGGGAAAATTTAGGTATGTTTTTTGTATATTCCTTGTTAAATTACGTTGATATCTAAGAATAACAATAACATATCCAACTAACCAAGGTTTATCCATAATATGGTTGATAAGTAGGATGTTTCTTATTGGGGAAGGTGTCTTAGCTTGCTGCACCTCAAGGATGGTCAATACTAGTCTAAGCCTCCTATGATTTGATAAAGAATAAATTAAAAGGATAGTTTGGGCCCTAGACCTTGTTACTCTCCTAGGTGTCTCCAATGCAACTATACATAGTGACTAACCTTTATTATTGATAAAATACAAAATTGTTCCCTCCTTCTATCATGATCATTTTAATTTTATTGATGTGGTTTTATATGTATATACATAATATTTTCAAACTTTATCAATTACTGATGCTTTCTATCTTGCAAGAACCCATCAAGTCTCAATCTCTTTGAGTAGATGACCTAAGGGGTGAATTGAGAAATGAGTGGGTAGACTATTGGTTCTTCATAGGATTATTATCCCTTATTACCACTTATTACCAATCCAACTATCTCCTAAAACATTCACATAATATATTACTCCTCTTTTACACATTCTTCTAATCATTTCCCACCTTCCATCCCTTTTTCCCTCACCTAAAACCCCTTTCAAAAATTTATAATACTAGGTCAACTAGGTTGACCCTGTACTCTTATGGGTGAAATTAATTTAGGGTCTATGTTGGATCTTGGCTGACCTAGCTCATGACTTAGTGAATTTTTATACATAATAGTACTAGGTTGACCTTATTTGATAATTTTTTTGAAAGGGCTTAGGGTTCAATCTGCCTATATATACAAGATCATTTTGTCATTATTCATCAATGATCAAGAGTTATTATTCACTTGTAATTATTTACAATCTACTCTTCTACCATTCTACTTAAGAGTCTTAGCTTAGGTTTTCTACTTGGAGAATCTAGTCTTGTGGAGAAGTATTGGATGCTTTGGAATTTCTTAGTGATCCTTACAAACCACAACAACCTCTTTCAAAGTCCCTTTGGCTAGGGAGATATTGAGTCTTGATGGGTTCATATTTTAGGTAAGTATTCTCTAATTTTAATCCTCTCTTTAATAAATATAAGTACCATAAATATTAGATTTGAATAATATTATTGTTATTCTCCATGCATTGGGGTCTTACTCATACATAGCATAATCGAGATTCTCTTATACATGTTTGTTTGTTTACTAATCCCCATATTATGCCACAAGCTTTGGTGAGCATTAGATTAGATTTATTTTCTTTACTTGTTACTAGTATAGTAAATATGAAAATGTAGGGCTTAGTTAGGGTTATTGTGTGATTTTTGTTAATTGGAAGCTTTGGAAACCTCCATAATATTGTTTATTGTGATAAGAGATCCCCTAATTGGGTCTAGCAAATCCCCATATTGGTCATGTTCCTGATTATCTAATTATCTTGATCAAAAGTGTAAGTATGATCTATCTTCTCTAAGTTTGGATTGATTTATAAATATGATGCATTTATAATTGCATACATTTTGGTGAACTTGATGTGAATATAACCTTCATAGGGTTTCTTTCACATTTTTCATTTATTTATTTATTATTTTTCTATATTTGTTATACTAGGTTGATAGGGCCACTATAGTTTCTAACTTCTATACATAATTTTAACGCAAAGTCATATAAATAAGACTCTATTATTTTTGTGCAAGTCTTCATTAGATATAGGTTATTGGATCAAATAGGTTGACACAGTATAGGTTTTCACTTCTAGATAGGATAATGGGTTGAACAAGTCAACACAATATTCTTACAAGTTTCTAGAAAACATACTAGGTCAACCAGGATAGTATAGTCATCTTCACAAGATTTCAAAAAACATACTAGGTTAACCAAGCTGATATCATCATCTTCATAGGCTTCAACAAATAGGAAACTACAGAACTAGGTTGACATAGTTGGAAGAATTTGAAAGTAAAAATCAATGCACTTCAATAACAATCTCACATTCCTCTGTATCTTCCAACCCACCAAAGTTCATTTCTCTCTTTCTCTATTATTTTTGTCATTATTTATATTTCTATTTTTATAGTTTGTAAACTTTAAAATTACCCTTATATAGTAAATTAGGTCGAGCTGGTTGACCTAGTTCTATATTCTATCTTTTATCTACAAGACTAGGTCAAAACTACTGACAGTTCTTAATAAACCCTTGCTTTAGTAGTATAATAGTGATACTATCGACTCTAGACTATAATGTCTGCATACACTATCATTGAAATCAACATTGTATTATGTTTTAAAGTTTGAATTAACATGTATATTCTAGTAATTACTTCACACTTTCACTTTCAATTACTTGCATGCTTAAAATAGATCACATAATCTAATTAGGTGGTTTTTCAATATACCATTTAGTTTCACTATTTTTCTCTTTCTTGTATACACTATAAAATCACATAATTTCAAAATGCATTTAAATAATTGTCTATCCAAGGCTTACCTACTTAGATTTCATTACCAAGGGGGAAGTCGAATTGGTTTTTTGGACAAGTATAAACATGTGGTTAATGATATATATTATCAAATCACTTGACACCCTTGTCACTATAGGAATTTGAAGTGAGGGGGTAGGCCCCAATACCAATCTAGTACCATTTTCAACACATATCCCTTTTAGCGATCTTAAAATTATCCATATAATACTTTCTAGTTCCTTACATTTAACCAACTTCCTATCATACTTAAAATAACACTCTAATATTATAACAACATTTAGGATGACCTCTTAATTAGAATTTAATTTCTAAGTTGACTATTTGATCTTTAATCATTGTATGTTGTATCATAAAAACATACATTATCCAATGTTGGTGCAAGGTTTTTTACTATGTGCCCTAATTGGATCATCTTCATTGACCTAATTAATTGTGTGTTTCCTTTCATTTACTAATTCAAATTACATTGCAATATTTTTTACTATTTTCAATACACAGTCATTCTATTTGACATAGTCTTTTATAGATTTTTTCTCCCCTACATACAGTATTAGGCTAACCCAATCAACCCTATATCTCTTTTTATAGTTAGATAATAGTACTAGGTCAACCCAATCAACTCTGTACTCATATCAGGCTCTATTTTCCCTAGTTTTTAGTACTAAGTTGACCCAATCAACTCTATACTCTTATTACTTTTCTTATCTATCTGACTCAATTATTTGTTTCTTTCCCTTAGAAGTTTTTTCATTTGTCTCAAGTCATCATGAAGTCCCATATTATAATCTTCTTGTACAACTTGAATCCATTTAAATCTATATGGGATGTTCATTTCTCCCTTTTTATCCTCCCAAGAGAACCCTCACTCTTGGGGAACCTCTTCCTCTCCTTTAATGGCTTGTAACATGGTGCAAATCATAATTCAAGATGAAGTAGGTAGATCTTATCCTTTTTATACCTATCAAGAGAATTCCCATATTCATACTCTTCAAATTAATGTGCAAGAATTTGACACAATTTTAATTAAAAATACCACTAATAATCCATCTTCTAATAACCCTCCCCCTAATACCAATTTAAGGAGTGCTCCTACAAACACACCAACCCACCAATCGATATGAGTCAACTTCTTGCACAAGTCATACAACAAATGAACATAATGCAAAATTCTAACACCTCTCAAATGATGCAAGTACAATTTCATTTGATCAATATGGCTAATTAACCTCTAAATACCCATCCTCAAGCCAATCCAAATTATATTCCTCCACATTTTAGAAATGCCATAGGAAATGTTATTCCCAAACCTATAATAAATAATAAAATGTTTCAAACTATCCAAAATGAGCCTTTAGATCCCTTCATTATGTCCATTGATGTTGGTAACATATCTCAAACTATCAAGCATGATGGGACTAAATACCCTACATCATTTTTTAAATCCTTTGGAAATATTTACAAAGATTTGATCCAAACTAATACTTTCACCACAAATAAAATTTTAGTTAACCTTCATTGGTGATGTATTGGAATTATATAACCAAATTACACATCATTTGATTTGGAAACTTAAGTATTTATTCAATCCTTTAGTTAAAGAGTTTTAACATAATGATCTTCCCAAAAATTTCCTTAGTCATTTCATCAATGTTAAGCAATATCCCATTAAATCAGCTCATGATTTCATTAAATGATGGAAATCTCTGGCCCATAAAGTTAATCATAACATGATTTATGATAATTTGTTTAAACTATTTATCACTTCTTTAACTCATTTTCTTCAATATAAGGTTTTAAAATTTGCTCTTGAAACACTTAATGAAGTTATTGACCAAGCTAAACATCCAGACTTTCTCATGAAGTAATTTGATCCTAATCCTAAACTTAATAAAGGATATTTTCAAACATATACTAATGATATTATTAGAAATACCCCACAAACCAAACTAGGAGTTTCTAAAATTGACATTACTTCATCTTCTCATACACCACTCATTGTGCATCAAATAAAGCAATATTTACCACCCTCTAAACCTTGTACTTATCTTAACAATCTTCCTAAGTGGTTTGATCCCAATCAATTTTGTTAGTTCCATGTTGACATTGGTCATTCCCATGAATCTTGTTAAGGGCTTACTAAATTTTTTGTCTCTTACATTCTTGGTGATTCCTTTAATCACGAAGCCATGATCAACCGTTATCATCAAGAGTACAACACTGCTTCTCAAAAATGACACATTTCTAAAGCTTCTACCTTGAATAACCAAAAATATGTCCCCATAGATAATAATCAACAAAAAACCATGGATGTTTATGTCATTAATTCCAACTATGACCAATATTAAAATAATACAAAATATGTTAACACTGCTAAGGTCAATTATCATCATAAGCCACATAAAAAAAGATCATATCACCAAACCTAACAAACCATATTTAGAGGAATAACTCCTTAAAGATACTCAAATTGCTAATCTATATTTGGAAGCCTATGAGGAACCACCTCCTCATGAATCCCTAACAACTTCCATTCCTTGAAAATATACCTTATCTCCTAAACATCATGCTGGTTCTTCTTCTAAATCCCATTAGAAATTTATTGAAAAAATTAACTCTACGCCTTGCAAGATTTCACTTATGGAGTTGGTTCATACTTCTCCTTACCATCATAAGTTACTTATGTAACAATTATAAGTAATCAAAGATTCATCTCCTATAGATGAAGAACCAAATTTTATTGAACCTCAACCTACCAACGTACATACCATTGAAACTATTTGTCCTTCTTGTAAGCCTTCTATTGAATTTGTTAAAGAACACATGATTAATGATGAAATTATTTTTCATGCTGATGATCTAATGTTATTCATGAAAATAGCCATTGATACTACCCTTATTTGTAAATTTTTAGTTCATGAAGGTTTTGTTATTAATGCGATATTGGCTTATCCAACACCTTGGTTATTGTTGGTGTCTTAGGTTGCACCCTAGTTGAGAAGGGGAGTGCTTAGGTTATGTTACTCAAACCTAATCTAACATGGGACTAATACTAGGCTATGGGTTTCCTAAAATTAGGTTAGACCTTTGGATAAGGATGGATTCCTTTTGGATCTATCACCTAAACTAGACCTAAGCTAACTCTTGTTTGGAAAAGGGATAGAGATTGACAATAATTCATAAAAGCATGTAAAAATGAGGTGATGCACCAAATATTTTGATACTTATATTTACACAAGACACACTATAGGATGAATTCTATATTTATAGACATCACTTCATTCACTCTTTGATCAACTTCCACATAAGTATTTCACAACAAGGCATTGACTAACTATCAACCTAGCATGGTAGGGTAGTTGTCCACTTCCAGATTGACCAAAAGACTATATATGCACTTACAATGACATGTGAAAACTACAAAAACAATACATGAAGGTGAGAAAACTTAGATAAAGGCAAAGAAAACATATATTCTCTTAACCACATAAATTAAGTCAAAAGACACACTTTAACTCAGCTTGTAAAATGGAGGAATTTAGTCTTTTATTGCATCAAATAGGTGTTACAATACAAATCTAAATAGAGTCTAGTCATGACAAAAAGAGGGATGATTTTCAAGGCTTAGAATCCCATATTTATAGTAAAAATGGATGAAAGAGATGGGGATACATGCATAGAAGTATGGATAAGGGAGCAAGATGACCAAGATTTCCAATCATCTAGCATTGATTTAGTTAGAAAAGATCATAATACTTAAGATTACTTCTATAAGGTAGTTACAACAACCATATCAATCCTTTTCAATCTTTTTTGGATTATATTGATGTTCTTTATAGTTAAAATGGTAGGATCAATTCATTTTAAAGATGAATTCTAGCATCAAAGTAGTTGCAATAGTTGGATCAATCTATTATGATCTTGTTTTAGCATGGATTTCTCCCTACTAGTTCATCTTTTTCATGTAAGAGTGGAGAATAAGGTCATAATCATGCTGCTAGATTTGGTGATGAACCTATCAAAACTAATGTATCTACCTTCATGCAATCCCTTTAAAATGTTTTCTCTAGTTCAACCTCGACTATATTCAACCTTTATTTAAAGTCTCAAGGCTTTGAATTTTGATATTGGCCCTTGATCTTGATCTACTTGATGAATGCATATCATAGATATCTTTTTTACTTAATCAAATGCACACCATCGATATAATTTACATAGATTACATGCACACCATTGATGTACCCAATAATTACCTTGGTCATGACACTTGGAAACTATTCATTTTTCTTTGAGATTCACTAACTTTTTGACTTCTCACTCACCATTTATCTTCAATGCATGATGGATTATGAACCATCAATCTGCTTGGACCCACTAGCTCTGTTATTCACCTTACACCATTAGATCTTCATATGGGAACCTAAGACCTTTTCACTTGTTATCTACATGAACATGCTTAGGATATGCTATCCTTTTGACTAAAAGCTCATTATTGATTTTCGATGCATGATATAAAATGCTTTATTGGATATTTAAAACCTACTGATATTGATGATCACCTACTTGCCATTGGATCTTGACTCGAGCTTCCATGATTTTTACACTTGTTAACTATACATTCATCTTTAGAAAATTTGAATTCAAATGGCTATTTTCCATAGTTTTAACTTGATGTCTACATACATGTCCCACTCTATAATTTCCAATTTAAAGACCTATATATTAAGATAATAAGCTCATCAACATAAAAAAATTTAGAGCATGATATAGGCATGAACAAATTCATGTCAATTGATCTTTTGGCCTAACAGGTTTCCTAAGAATACTTATAAAATACATAATCAAGCTGACCGGTCTATTTCTTTATGATGTTTAAGATGGAATAGCTCTTTAAAGCTTGTTTTTTTCATCTTTTCATCATTTATGGGTTAGAAATTATGCTTAACTACTCTATCTAGGTAGAAACTTGGTATGTGGTCCAAAATTAGCCAACATCTTTGGTGACTAACTGAGTATCATGCCTATTATGTTTGAGAACTTGAACTATTTACATGACTCATAGACCCACCAATAATGATGAATCTGATCCATGACACAAGAAACCTCTGACTTGCAAAGATAATGAATTATACCAAAATAGGAAAGGAAATAAATAAAATATGGAATCTAACTAAACAAAAAATAAAAAAATAAACTAATTTTATAGGATAGCACTTGGAGGAAATCCAAAATAATCTATGTACAGGGAACTCAACCTTCGGTATAAATGTTTAAGTGTATCCCATTAACTGAGACAGGAATTTCTTCACCATCTATCCTTATAATATAGAAGTAATTATGGGATTTGTAGCTAAAGATTATGTATAGATCACTCCAAAGAGAGTCATACATTGTATACCTTCTTATCTTAGCTTTGTCCTCATCCCACTTGAGGACCAAGTCTCCTTCTTTCAGACTTCATGAAGAAGATCCTTTGTCAAAGGCTCTATTCACTTTTGATTTATGGATTTCCATGGATAACATTGACTAATGTATTGTCTCTTCCAACTCCATAAGATTAACATATCTAATCTCCATAGGTTCATTTTACAACAACTAAAGTTGATGCATTAGTTAGAGGGCAAGAAATTGAAGAGAAATAGGTATTATTACTTCTTTACCATATAACAAATTTTATAGGGAGAGTTGGCTATTGACCTCTTGTAGGTGATCCTATCATCCCATAGAGATAACTTTAATTTGAGATGCCATGACCTCTGATTATCTTTAATTTTTATTCTTATGATATTTATCAGGTTCTTATTAATAGACTCAATAAGACCATTTCCTTGGGGATAGTAGTTTGATGAAGTGATGATATAAATCCCATATTAAATAACCCATAGACTAATCCTAGTCACCACATAGGCCATAAATTTTTTATAATTAATAGTTTAAGGGACTCCAAACCTAGTAAGGAGACCCTCCTAGAAATATAAAACATTAGTCTCATTTGCTTCCTTTAATGCCACTGCTTCTATCCATCTAGTGAAGTAATCAATGGTAGTTAGTATCCATTTATGACCTAATATTAAAGGGGGGTTAATGAGACAACTAAATTCCAATCCCCATTGGGTAAATGGTTGATCCACTACAATTATTTGGAGAGGTAAGGCTACAATTTTCACCTTTCCTACAAACATAACACATTGTCTGCATTTCCTAACCCATGCATGACAATCACCAGATAAGCTTAGCTGATAATACCCACCTCTCATGATCTTGTGGGCTGTTATCCTTGTTGAATAATTACCTCAACCATGTCCATCATGGATCTCTTCAATAATCCTTTATTTTTATGTTGTTTAATGCATCTTAACAACATGCCCTTGATACCTTTCTTGAACAAAACACTATCAATAAGAAGAAATGGAATGGATTTCAATCTGAAATATCTTCTTTTTTAAGGATTTAGGTGAGAGGGATAAAGACCATCTTGGATATATCTTACCAAATCATGATATTGGTTAGAAGGTGAGGTATGATTAGATGTAAATTCTTCATCAGTTGAAACCATAACCACCTCATTGTCTTTTTGTATGATCAAATGCTCACAAAGTCCTTTGCATCTAATTAGCTTTGTGAATTTTATCTCCACATAATACTATATTAACTTTGTTATCTAACTAGATATTTTCCCACTTACATCCTTGTTTAAGAGAAATACATTGACACTTGGATGTGCAACCATTAGGTGTATCTTATTATTAGATAACAAGTATCTAATTTTTTTGAGAGACATTATGATTTAAAGTACATGTTTTTCAACAAAAGAGTACCTTATTTTATATACTTTTATGCTTTGATTGAAGAAGTCTATTGGCTAATCTAAGGGCTCATGGTTCTACTAAAGAAGAATGCTTGAATGGTGTCAATGTCAACGTAGGTTTAAAAAATGAAGTCCCTTGAGAAATCTAGGTTCATGAGAATAGGAACACTATCCATGGCTTTCTTAATTTATTCAAAACTAATTAATCCTTCCTTAGATCAAATAAATCTATATTTTTTCTTTAGCATGGTTATAAGTGGCTTAGCTAAAGTGTGCAAAATTTGAGATGTATCTTTTGATAAAAT
This sequence comes from Torreya grandis, assembly GCA_037957365.1. Classification (NCBI taxonomy): domain Eukaryota; kingdom Viridiplantae; phylum Streptophyta; class Pinopsida; order Cupressales; family Taxaceae; genus Torreya; species Torreya grandis. Next base: position 1,184,915 of record JARHVA010004794.1, read on the forward strand.
TGATCTCCCCTAAAAAACTTTGTAAATCTCTTTTGTGATTAGGCAAGGAAAATGAAAGAATTGAAGCTAATATTTTAGTATCTATGATTAAACCATGATTAGAAACTATATGTACAAGGAACTTACCTTTATGAATTGAGAAGACACATTTTTTGGGATTCAGGGATACCCCAAATTGAATACACCTTTCAAACACTTCTCAAGGTGAACTATGTACTCACTTGAATATTTTGAGAATAATTTTACATCATCCAAATATACCAACATATATTTGTTAAGAAGGCACTAGAATGCCATATCCATGGATCTCTAAAAAGTTACTCTAGAACTGGATAGACCAAAGGTAATCTTTATATATGAAAATTTCCTCCACTTTGTGGTAAAGGCTATCTTGAATTGGTCTTCTTCCTTGACCAAAATTTGGTTGTAACCACAATATCCATACAATAAGGAGAAACTTTCTAAACCTGAAACCAACTATAAAATCTATTCCATAGATGGCAGTGGATAATGGTCTTTAAGGGAAGACTTATTCAAGTCATGGAAGTCAACACATAGTCTAATTTCACCATTATTTTTTCATAATAGAACAAGGTTTGCCACCCAATTTGAGTGCTTGATTGGAAATATAATATTTTAATCAATTATATTATGAAGCACATCTCTCATCAAAGGCTCAAGCTTAGCATTAATAGGCCTTTTTATTTGTCTTAATAGCTTAGTTTCATCTTCTATCTCAATGCTGTGTTGAGTTATACTTGGGTCAAATCCATTGAGATCACCATATTTCCATGCAAATACATCAACAAAACTTGCACATAACTCAATGAAATCTTTCTTCTCTAAATAAGTGCATACCTTACCTAACCTTAAGCTCTTACCAGGTATAACTTCCACATTGGCATAGTGTTCCTCCTTTGATGGAAAAGCTGACTTTTCTTTCCTCAGTGTATTATCACCACTGAATATGTTCTCAATTGTGACCAATACTTTGGGTAGCTTATTTGTTTTCAGTTGTACAATTTGATCACCATGATTCTACAAGTACTTTAATTGATTTCTTGAAGAAAACTCTATTTCTACTTATAAGGATTTAACAATTTGATTATCATATTCAAACACTTGTTAGTTACAATTTTTATCTATAATAAAAGGCATTACAACCACCTTAATGTGTGACTTGACTTTTTCACTTCTTACATCAACTAGGATACTAAATTGTGCTCCAATGGTAGCCAACCTATCTACATGTTTATTCTCATCTATTGGTATTGCTTGAATGTTGAAGACCTAAAACTCTTAAAGTAAGTCCCATAACCTATGCTTATAAGATTTAAGTAATGGTTTTTTTCATAAATTAATACCTCTCACTTGGTGAACTATAAGTTCATTATCACTAAAGACTTGTAAGGTGTTGACTTTCATCTCTCTAGCCCATTGTAAACCATGAACTAGTACCTCATATTTAGTAGCATTATTTGAACAACCAAATTTAAATATAATATATGATAAATAACTTTGATTTAATACATAAATCAACACCATTCCATCCTTGGTACCATGCCTATTCCTATATCCATCAAAGTATAGTTACCAAAAACCATTAGTAAATTCATTGTCCTTCATCAAGGCTAAAATTGGTGCATCTTTCTCATGGAGGCAATAGACACCAATTCATTATTCTTCAATTATTTTATAAGGATAATATTCATGTGAGATAGAGGCTCATTAATCAAGGAACACATTTGGAATCCCATCTAAATGTGATTCATTCTCCTCTACACTAGTTTCTATCACCTCATCTAAGATGAGGCAATTGATGTTCACAACACTTGGCATATATGGTTCCAAATGGAACCATAAAATAGGTTTATAATGTATGGTTACCTTTTTATAATACATAGTTTTGAAAATCAAATATGTCCAATTAGTTTATAAGTATCCTCTAATATTTGAGGTAAAGTCCCTTGACATACACATGGCAAAGTAGGGAGGCAAGTCTACCATAAACAAATCTTGTTAAATGTTAACATTGGGGTAAGAATGTAGTGTAAAATTTATATATTTGATGATTCCTAATAAATTTTTCAGTGTTCCATATAGTTTTAATACTCTTTTAGTATTTGGTTCATAGGTAACACCAAGCTTATCTATAATTTGCTTAGGCATGACAGTGCTACTAGATCTACTATCCACCATATAGTTATGAACTAGATAGTCACCATTTATCAAAGAGAGGTATAAGGGATGATTTTTACTTGAATTTACCTCATATTTTTCCTCCTTTACCATCTTATTTACCATATATACTTGATTATTTAATGGTTGGTTTGAATTTGTTAGGACAACTCCTTGTTTCTCAACTAGTTTTGGAGACACTTTGAGAGCTGAAAGATCTTGGATGAGCATATATTATTATCATAGAATAATAATGTAATCCAAAATTATAATTTTGAAATTGGATTTATTCATCTAATCCACTATATAAAATGAAGCTCCACTAGCCTTTTTCTATGCCTTTTGAACCACTAGTTATTCATGGACTAGAGGTATTTGAGGGACCTTCCTAGCCTCTACATTTTGATTTTTTTGTGTTGGCAAGTTGATCTTTGGTAATATTAGAAATAACCTTAGGATTACTTGAATAATTATTCACATCTTGAGCCTCATCAATGGCTCTTATTTTATTTCTAGATATAACTACAACTTAACCAGTTAAATTGTTAGTCTCACCACCATGATTGAAAGAAAAATAATAATTCATTTACTAGTTTACATTAATGGCATTAGGCTGCCCTTGAACTTGTTGAGCCTCTCCTTGGGGTAACAAACTTGTATCCTGATACTAACCTCCTTAAAGATAAAAATTTTCTTATGTCATTTGTGGCATACTAATGTTTGATGATACCAAATTGAGTCATGCATAAAATTATTTTGAGGTGATGTGGAAACAATAAATTTTTATGTGGAAGGTTCATTAAGATCAAGAGATGCATATGGTTTAGCTAGAACTATGGCTCTTTGTACTTGGTAGGGAGGTCTATTTTCTCTAAATCCTTGATAAGGAGGCCTTTTAACTCTAAAGGGATGATAAATAGTATAGTTTTATTGTTGATAGGGATTAAGTCTAATAGTGTTTCCTCTTGAGTTTTACTATTTCATTTATAAAATAATGAAGTAAAACTTTTAGCTCACCAAGCTCATTAGCTTGACTAGAAGGGGCTACAACTTGAGCTTGAAGAGGTGGAATAGGGATAATGTTGGAAACTAAGGAAATTAAGGGGGTGGAATAGATTACAACTCTTGTAATATAGGCATTGGAGAATTTGGAGCAAGCATACCAACTTGTATCAAACTATTTTCTACTCTTATTACAACCTCATAAGCTTTTGACAAGGTATTAACACCTATGGACTATATCATCACACTAATATAATAATTAAGGGCTCTAAAATAATATTAAAAGGCATGATCATGGGATGGTCTGATCAATATAGGTATTTAGGTCCATGTCTTTTAGAATATGAGGTTGAAATCAGACACGTACTCATGAGAAACTCTATTTATTTAATAAGCTTTTCAACTAAAGATAGATGATCAGATTTATCCTCAAATTATCTAAGGCTACACCTAAATCATCTCAGGTAGTAATGAAATTCAATGGAAGTTTTCTATACCACTGTAATCTTTTTCCTTTAAAGGAAGTAACAAGAAGTTTGATAGCCACATTATATTAAATGACATTATGAATGTATCAAAGGTTGGCAATATCCTAGATGTGCTCAATGGTAGTTGTTTGATGTTCTCTTGAGATTAATGAGATAATATTAAGGGAAAACACAAGAATGTCATCAAAATGGGCCAAATTCAATGGATTTCATGTATTGAATGGGATGAACACTTGATTCTTGATAGCCATTTAGGTAGTGGGGACTGTACTACTTAAGGTAATAGGATGACTAGGAGATGAACATTAATTTTGGAGATAAGGTTTTATCCTATTAAATATTTATCTTCTATATGAAATATAAGGTAGCTCAGGGAATTCAAGGGGAATAACTTTACTAGCTGACCTTGTAGTAACCTTTGACATGAGAATGTTATCTGAATGGTGTTATGAACTCTACAACTTTAAATATCTTTATATCCTAATGATGATGGATATAATTCTACTTAAAATATGTCTTCTTAACTCTAAAATTCATCTATTTCAAGGAGAACTGGTCTCACTAGGCATTCTATAATTGTTGGTGTTTTAGGTTGTACCCTAGTTGAGAAGGGGAGTGATCAGGTCCTCTTGCTCAAACCTAGTCCACCACAGGACTAACCCTAGGTTGTGGGTCACCTAAACTTGGATTAGACATTAGAATAAAGCCATATTCATTTTGTATCAATCACCTAAACTAGACCTAAGCTAACTCTTGCTTGGAAAAGGGAGAGAGATTGACAATAATTCATAAAAGCATGTAAAAATGAGGCGATGCAACAAATATTTTGATCTTTATATTTACATAATACACACTATAAGATGCATTAAATACTAATAAACATAACTTAACTAATTATTTGATCAAATTCCACATAAATATTTCAAAATAAGGCATTGACTAGATATTAACTTAGCATGGGAGGGCAATTGTCCACTTCCACATTGACCAAAAAACTCTATATGCACTTACAATGACTTGTGAAAACTGCCAAAACACTTAATGAATGTGAGAAAACTTATAAAGAGGTAAGGATAACACAAATTCACTTCACCAGATCAATGAAGTCATAAAACACACTTAAACTCAATTTATAAAATGGAGGAATTTAGTCTTGTATTGCATCAAATAGGTGTTACAATATAAATCTTGGTAGAGTCTAGTCATGCCAAAGAGAGGGATTCTTTTCAAGGATTAGAAGACTATATTTATATCATAAAGGGATGATAGATATGGGTATCAATGCATATAAGTATGGAGAAGGGAGCATAATGATAAATATTTCTAATCATCTAGTGTTGATTTAGTTAGAAAAGATCATAATGCTTAAGATTACTTTTAGAAGGTAGTTACAACAACTATATTAGTCCCTTTCAATCTACTTTTAGCTTGTGTTGATGCTCCTTATGGTTTCAATGATGGGATCAAGTCATTTGAAAGCTAAATTCTAGAATTTAAGTAGTTACAATAACTAAATCAATCTATTGTGATCTTGTTCCAGTGTGGACTGCTCCCTATTGGTTCATATTTGGTATGTAAGAGTAGAGAAAAGGGTCATAATCATACTACTAGCTTTGGTGATGAACTTGTCAAACTTATGTGTCTACCTCCATGGAATCCCTTTGAAATATTTGTTCTGATTTGACCTTGATTGTATTAGACCTTTATTTAAATTTTCAAGGATTTGACTTTTGATATTGGCCCTTGAGCTTGATCTTCTTAGTGAACACATGCCATTATTATTTATTCTACTTAATAAAATGTGCATCACCAATCTACTTTGCATAACTTACACATACACTATTGATTTACGTGGTAGTTATTATGGTCATGACCCTTAGTAACTATGCGTTTGTCTTTAAGATTTGATGACTTGTTGACTTCTCACTCACCATTGATGTTTGATGCATGATGGATTACACAATGTCAATATGTTTAGAACCATTTGATTTTTTAGTCATCATGTGCCATTAAATCTTTGTATGGGCACCCAAGATCTTGCTACTTTTTAACTATGCATTCATCCTTAGGATACACTAACCTTTTGATTATGAGCTCACCATTGATCTTCAATACATGATTTAATGCAATATGTTAGATCTTTTATACCCACTTACATCATTAATCACCCAATCACCATTGGATATATAGTTGATTTTCCATGATTTGGACACTTATCAACCATGAATTCATCCTTAGAAAATTTGAATTCAAATGTCTATTTGTTGTATTTTTAACTTGATGTCCCCATGCATGTCCCACTCTGCAAGTTCAACTTTAAAGACCTATATCTTGAGATAACAAGTTCATTAAGATACAAAATTTTTGTATCTAATTTAGGCATGAAGAAATTTATGTCCATGTTATCTTTTGGCCGAAGAGGCTTTCTAATCATACTTATAAAATGCATAATCGATATGACCAGTCTATTTTTTCATGATGTTTGAGATGGTCTAGCTCTTCAAATCTTTATTTTGACATATTTTCATCATTTATGGGCTAGGAACTCTGATTAAATTCTCTATCCAAGCATAAGCTTAGTATGTGGGCCATAATTGGCAAATAGTTATAACAAGGATCATCTCAAGTAAACCCACCTAACTTGTCATGGATTTGATAAGACTAATCAAAATCGACTTGGTTATCTTTGTATTCCGCTAATAATTGCACCTAAGACTATTCAAACTAAACTTATGGTCCTTGATTTATCCTTATCTTATAATATACTACTTGGTCATCCTTGGACTCATAAAATGAGGGATATTTCTTCTTCTAGTAGCCAATGCGTTAAATTCTTACAATGTAAAATGATATAAGCATGAGTCTGATCCCAACCCTTGGAGTATTCAACTCCCTAATCCAAAATATCAGTATCATATTACTACCATTCCTAATATCAATAGTGTTCCTTTACTTTATCTTATCAAAATCAATCCTAATTTATAAGTCACTCTTTGTAATTCAGATAATGATGACCTAATGATTTATAACATACTTGTAATATTATTATTGTCACAAAATCTTGCACCTTAGAGGAGGGTGTCTAAGCCTCCTCAATATTTTGGAAACATGGGAATACTTATAGGAATGTGGGTTTACGTATAGGTATAATTAGATATATAGGTTTAAGGATTAGCTCCCTGAATGTATCTTCAAATTCTTATCACCTAACTAACTAGTTTCTTATGGGAAAAGGGATATAAGTTTGCATGAAATGAAACTATTCTAAAGGGGTGATACACCAAGATGAGATAACATAAGGTAAGTGAATCAGAGGCTAGAATTCATAATCTAAGAAACAATTTACACTTTAAAGGATCTCAACACACTAGCTTCACTCTAAATGACCTGTTAGAATAGGAACTTTTTCATAAACATGAAAGGACAAGGAAAAGTAAAGATAGAAGAATATCACTAAATTTTCCATACATAACTTTTCACACTTAGACAAATGTTCATAAACTCAAAAATATACTTGTATTTATTTTTTAAATTTAAAATACAATGGCATTCTAGTAGGACTTTACCATACATGGTGTGGTATTAGTTTACAAGAGCTAAAATAGCTACTAATTATAGAAATGGAGAGAGAGGAGAAGAGAATGAATTATAAGATTCACTAGGACATGTGTCATGATGATAAAAGGAGTTACACATTCAAGATATAGGAATATGAAACAAACCATGTAAGGTCTACTTAGATAAATGTCCCTCAAAACATGAAACTCTTGAAATGTGGCATGGGATTCCTCATTGCTTACTTAGAAAACTGCCTTCATCATTTGACCTTCTTAGAACATCCCAAAATATACTAGGGATATATATTATGACTATAATAAGGGGGATGGGTTTTATAATTTCTCCAACATGCATTGGCTACATCCCTAATCATCAAGATTATTCTAGAGATGAGTTATCACTACATGTAGTCCAAATAACTCCTCTTTCACTCACCCTTCACACTTGGAAACAAAAATGCTTTTATTTTTCCAATATTATACATAAAATGTAGTATATGGAGAATGATATGACCCCTCTTAGACTTATATTCCTTAGGTAGACCCTAAAGGCTTCATGGTTAGAGTTTTGACCTTCTCACTTGTTTGTTCACTATGCCATCCTATTATAGCTGAAGTGGAGGTAATATTATAAGAATTTAAGAAATTAAAATAAAATAAATGAATAAAGTGAGTTACTTTAAGTCCCAATATATTCCCCAAAGTGGATTGCATCTTTTGAAACCATTTTATGTGTATAAAACACATAAAACTATCAAGAAAAAACCTTTTCCACCCTATTTGTACAAGTAGGGTAGAAATCAAGTTGATGGGGAAGATAATTAGAGATTATTATATAATTTCCAATCATCTCTCAAGCCATTCCATGCAATATATATTCCCCTTCTCCTTTATTTTCCCAATTGGGTCACTATTAAGGTTTTAGACTATTTTGCCCTCTAAAGATTGTTCATAAAGATGTGACATTAAATCCTTTAGAAAATTTCACTAAATATTTGTTCAAGTCCTCCTTTATCATCCCCAAACTCCTCATACTTCTATGCAAAGCTGATAGGTAGCTCTCCAAGTTGCATACTTGAGCTTTACTCTCCATTCCCTACAAGACTAATGTGGTTTGAGCCAAGAAATGGCTTACAAATGGTTTTTTATGCATTACAATAGCTCAAACATACCTAAAAATCCCCTACAAACATTTTTATATAGATTATAATGTTCATATAATCTTATAAATGGTATTAACACCTTCATAACCATTAGGCCTAACCAGGACCTAATAGGCTTAGCCTACATATCTATAAGTTTAGACCTCCTTATTTGGTTACTCACCACTATAAATTATTCCTTATTTTGGTATAAATGTTATAAAACTTTAAACATCTTTATTAAATACTTCATCAATCCATAACTCACATTGTCATCTTCTTTCTCTAAAATCTACAAGTTTGACCCCTTGGGAAGTGCCCTTTATCTAAAACAAAATAAAAGGCACTTTACTTATTATACCAAGAAAATAGATTATTTTATGATATTATATAAGTTATGGATATGATATATACAAATTTACAAGGGATTTTCTACCATTATACCCTCTAAACACCATTAAACCCACAAGGTAAACTATCAAATGACTAACTATGTGCAGGGTATCAAGTATGACTATAGGTGCATGCTTGAGGCCTTTCTCTACATTATATACATATTATGAGGGTATAATATGATTTATAACATAATAAATAAGATATATATAATTATCACACTCTTTTTTCCTTGATAACTCCTTCATTATAGACCTTGCACTTAACTTGACAGAGGTACTGATTATGTTTCTTGCTTGAAAGAAGCACATGTAGGTGATATTCCATGATTTAGGCCTTATTATGTTACATTTATATGAATTTTAGGTTTATAATTACTTTTTAAAACCAATTTTATTCATTCACTTCATGTTTTAAGTTATGTCAACACCCATCACATAATGCTCTATCCCACTATCAACTACAGCCAGCTATAATTAACTATCTTAAAGTAACACAAGGGTCTTGTAGGTGAGTATTCACCTTGGAGTATATTCCATATAACTTTTTATCCTTATATAATTCTTGGAATAATTTTAATTTTTTCAAATGTTAATGTTTTTAGGTTTCTATGTTTAAGATCACCTCATGGACCTATGAGATTTTATAGTCAACTATAGGTGAGTTGTCTCAAGGCAAAGGACACCTATAGGGGTATTTATAGACCAAAAACATAGTAATATAACCTTGATTTATTATATTTTAATCCTAATAATCCTTATAACTTTTTTATAACCACTTTTCATATTGATAAGTTCTTATATTTCCATCTTTGGGTGTAGACAAATTTACAACTTTGAGGCTTTCAAAAACTATTATCCTATAGTCACAAATTCATTATTTTATTAAATTATCTTCCCCTAAGATAGGGATAAAATTTGGGTGAATATATACTCATCTAGGTATCATGTTTGTTCATCATATGGTAGCTTTAAAAGGGCCTAGGGCTCTATTTTGGGACTTTTAGGGAACTTGTCCCTAAAGCTTAGTGTTTCACTTGAATATGAATTATTACAAATTTATTTCATACCTAATGTATAAAACATGTATTCATGATATAATTTAACTATTCAAACTTAATTAATTTATATAAACATGTCAAACTCCTCCATGCCAACCCTCATATCTCTGTATAAGCCACCTATAGGTGGACATCTTAGGTTGCAAGGTAGTGAAGTTGAGATGATCAATGTGGCCATGGTATATGAACTTAAAAATAGTTAAAAATTTTAAAAAATTTCCTATAATTGATCATATCACCTTTAAAAGGCTCAATCCAGTATCAACACTTCTCATTTCAACATTTTCAATTTCTTGTAGGTTTTGATATAATTATAGTCAAGGAAGTGAATGTGGTCATGAGCTATATGCATGGTGTATGAGTATTAAACAAGATAAAAACCTTATAAAATGTATTTAATTGAATTATAATAACATTGAGGTGGTTTAAACAAGTTTCAACACCCATTTAGACATGATATCCTTTTATAGGCACTTGTAGATGCTCATTCATGGTGGATGATTATGTATCTAGTTTACACTAATGATCACAACTCTTTATGTGCTATTTAGAGGATATAAATGTATTTTTCATGATAAAAGTATGTTATTAACACATTTAACTCTTTATTTCACTTTCACAACCATTCTCAGAACTCAAAAAACTCTATTTACTTGACTGTGTATAATAATCATGCAAGAAGTTAATTGTGATTATCCTTCTTGACTGAAACTTACATGATAATATATTTGGAGATTAAAATTAGGAATAAGGATATTTAATGAAATTTTAAATTCATGAAACATCATGTAAATTGACTTGAATACATTTTAGAGAAAGAGACCTTATGCAAATTATGAAAATTGACTACAACTTCACTAGCAATATCAACTTACAACCTAAGGGATTTGAACTCATTAAAACACTTAAAAACATGAAACCAAAGGTAGAAAACATGTGATAAGGAATTTAAAATCCTATATAATACATTACATCATCTAGATTGTATGGATATGCTCAAATAGAGGCAAAACCTGTAGGGTATGGGGATTAGTATGATAAACAAAATAATCAACTTGTTAAGGATGGTTCATAAAGTATATGCCATCATTAATACAAATCCAAACATGAAAATGAATCTAAACAAGTTTACTATCCAGAAAAAAGAGCATTTGACTTGGAATTCTTCTTATTGTCTATTCTAATAAGAAACCTACTTACTCGTTTTGCTTGCCTAGTAGAGTGATGAAGAGGTAGAATGGTTTTAGCCAAAATTTGGCACTTAAAAAGCATCTAAATCATGGAAATTAGTCCAATTAAGTTTGATATCCATCCCAAAATCTTCTCCCATGTAGGCCATACAATCTTTGAAACTCCCTCTTTTGTATTTGATTCCTTGATTTTATGTTAACACCTAAACATTCCTATTAGTACTAACATTATTAACAAGGAATATGATATGGATTGACATGAGGTATATCTATAAGGATATTATAACACTATTATATCTTGAAAAACCATACCACTTCATTTATGACCCATAAAATAACCCTTAAGTGACATCAAATGAAATAAAAACTAATTTTAACTATGACCAAGGATAATAAGACATAAATCACATCAAATTAACTATGAAACACCATATAACATATTAATAGACCCATATATCAAGTATTTGACTATAGGGGTTGACCCATTTTAACTTTTGGTTAAAATGGTCAACATTCTTGGTGATTTCCCAAGGGTGGTATGATTGTTTGCCAAGGCCAGTTGCCTAATCCTATCCATTAGACCATAGAGTCACATGTACACCAATTTGAAACATAAATTACCTTTGAAAACACATAAATAAATAAATAAAAGACATAAAATAAGACACACCCAAAAAAACACACATGTGTTGAATTAGAACACTTATGGAACACAACACAACTAAAAGAAAGACACACACACACACACATAATCTAATATTTATAAAACCTCACTCTTTAGGTGAAAAATCTAATCATACATCAACTAGGGTAAAATATAGTTCCCCTTACATCTTTGTCATTCCATGAAGGTAATCTAGCATGAGAAGTATGTCCATCATCAATCACTTAGATATGTGTATGGTCAAGAAGCTTACCAACTCTGTGCCTTCTTTGGCCTAGAAGTAGAATATTTGGATCCTTCATGAATTCTCTTATTTACTCACTAATATTCTTAATTGATTCTACAAGCTACTATACCTTTGTCATCTTTGATATTTCTTCCTCAAACTGTAGATTAGACTGTATGATAACTACCTCAACCTTATGCTCTTCTAGGTTAACATGTGTTTGATACATAGAGTCATAAAGATATTATCCTATAGAGTCATCAAGAATAATTATGAATGGAATTATACTAATTAAAACCCTACATTCATGAAGGATTTTGATGAAGCTATTATCAAAAAAGTTGTAAACATAGAGAATGAGGTCAAGGCAAAAGTTGTTGTGCCTCAAGGACAGTTAAGAGATCCATCTAATGTTGAGTTAAATTCCTTGCATATGGAATTGAAACTTTGTCATATTTCATCCTTATTCATAACAAGAAACTATTTTAATGCTTAGTGATACACTCAATATAATGTTTGTTAGAATTATTGGCACACACATCAGATATAAACCTCTTAGGAGGGGAAGTAACATTACCTAGTTGATCAAAATCGTGACATATGAAATTAAATATTTGACATAAGTCATCCTCCTCTACCTCATGAGTGTCATCATAAAGGGTAAATTCATCAATAATATGTAGAAATACATCATTGTTCCCACTATGATGATTAATTAGATTCCTCAACCTATCATCATCATACTCATAATCACGTAGTTACCTTCAACAAGATGTGAGAAAGAATGCTTGACACTTACCTCAACTCCTTCAAATGGATATTCATGCATGATATAAGTACCAAGGTCAGTTTGATCAAAGTATTCATAAGGATCATGATCATAATTTCTAGTACCATATTCATCAAGTAACAAGTCATAAATACCCTCAAGTTTAGAAGCTCCATCATCCATATTAGGCTCTCCTTTCTCATTGATCATACAATTCAAGTTAGATCTTATTTCAATGTAGGGCTCAATGTGAAGCCTTGTAATAGGCTAAGTTATTATGGTCACATTGGTTCCAAACTTTTTCCTAAATTCCAAGAAGGACCAATCAACTAAGAGGTGGCCACCTATCTTGTTAGTAAATTCCTTTGAAAGATATGTTACAAAATGAGTAGGAATGTATACCTCAACAATGTCTTGGAGGATAGGAAAGCTAAGATAATCATGCAAGAAAACCTTCAAAATTTTTATCAGAACTATAGTCCTAGCAGACATATCATCTAATTAAATCATTCCTTTGTTATGGGGTTCATATTTTATGCCTAACTTATTAGCTACAACTTTAAGCATGATTGATGTAGAAGCACCACTATCAATTATGTAATTATGTACCAATTTTTCACCCATTATGAGAGTGAGGTATAATGGTGGAGGCTTATCATCCCTAATAGATGGTTCAACAATGGTATTAGGGGAATTTTTAAGACCAACATTACCATGACTTTGACTTGAAGGTGAAGGACTAGTGGGAATAGTGGATAGTTGCTTTTGTAATAACTCTTTTTGGCCAGACATATTAAGGACATCCCACAAGGATAATGATGTTATGGAACTTTTCAATGATTCTAATATGCTTTGGGAATAAGTATTAACCTTTTCTTCAGTGTTTAGAGGTAAATTATTACTTGGAACTTGAATAATTAAGACACCTTGAGTAGACCTTACCACATTTTTATTTAAAGGAGATGTAGGTGTGTTTTGAGCTACTATGCTTTGTTGTCTTATAGGAAGATTAGATGAATTTGAAAGCATGATATTGTCACATCCTAGAGCCTTCCTCTTGGCCCTTGTATTGTCTACAATAGAGATTTATTCATTGAGCACAAAAGTATCTTTCCCTAAGAAGTTGATGAAGATTTCTTAATTAGGTTGTCAATCCTCATTTATTTGCATCATGATTTCATCTTCAATTGATAGGAGAGGAGTGAATCCTCCTTGAGAAACTAGAGATTTATCCCCATTCTCATTAGCATCCATAAATTGGTCTTGTTTCCAATATTCTTCTTGCACCAAGTTACTATGCACTGGTACCATCTCCCTTACATTGGTAGTGGAATTAAGATTATACACCATTAGTAGGCCTATTGAAGTTAGGCTGCCCTTGTCCTCTTCCTCTCCCATATTATTGGACATATTATTATTAATAGGGTTATTGATTTTTATGAGCATTGTTTACCTAAGCTAAGCTTTTAACATTTGAATTTTTTGCATATGGATCCATGGCATCATCTACCTTGTTAGGAGTAGATTTTGTCTTGGCATTAGAATGGGAATTAGAGTAATGATTGAAGTATTAGTATAAGTATTAGGAAAAAAGGGCATAGATACCTTAGGAAGAAACATTTTTGAATTAATTAGGCCATTATCATCTATAATGTCATGTTCATATGCATCAAGAAGAGTGAAACCACCCATGGAATATAACAAGATGGCAATATCAGTACCAATGGATCTCAAATATGTAGGGAACATAAAGCTAGTAGGTGGTCTAATGGGAGGAGGAAATATATACCAAGTCTTTTGAAACCTCTTATTTAAGTCATGCATTATTTCCTTAGGTCCTCTTTTTATCACATTGAGATAATGTATGAGAGAGGTATGGTCACTTTCATCTTCAAATCTTGAGGTCAACAACAATCCAAATTCATCACATGATGTGATGCATCCACTAGGCAAAGTCCTATACCAATCAAGAACTTTCCCTCTAAGGGACATGGAAAGGATTCTAATGGAAAAATTCTCCTTAGTGACATTATGGAAACTAAAAAAGTTAGATATATCCCTGATATGTTCACTAGGTGTAATATGACTCTCACCATTGAATATAAGCACACTCTTTGTGGTATTAGGGGGAATGGCATCATATGCTTGAATATTAATTGGATTTTCATATTTAAAGGTAGGGAAAACATGAGGAATATCCATGTTTTCTTTAAGATATTCAATTTATTAAGTCTTTTCACTTCCTTTGCTAGCAAAATCTTCTTGCTCTTCAAAGGTTAGATTAGGATGATCTTATTAAACTTCAAGAGGAAGTTCATGATGAATATGTGGATTGATAGGATTGAGAAATATAATAGATGATTAAATAATAAGAACCATGAAGAATGAGATCATACCTTTAATGGAGTCACCAAATGCTGAGTGGCACACTAATTTATAGCTGATGTTGTCAAGACCAACATTTAGCTTGACAAGTTGTATTGAAGACAATGGGTCCCATCGAGTGTGATAGAAATATTGTCACAAAATATTGAACATTAAAGGAGGTTGTTAAATACTCATCTATATTTTTGAAACATTGGAATGCTTGTAGGTATGTGGTTTTACCTATAGGTAGAAGTAAACCTCTAGGTTTAAGGGCTAGCTCCCTGAATGTATTTTGAAATGCTTATCACCTAAATAACTAGTTGTTTATGGTAAAAGGGATATAATTTTTCATGAAATTAAAATAATATAAGGGGTTAATACAAAAATATTATTTAAACAAGACCATCATACTTTTATAAAAATTAAACAAGACCTACAAATTAGCTTCAAAGTCTTAAATATTCTAACATAAGGGTGATGTGCATGAGGAAACACAAGGTAAGTGAACTAGAGGGAGGAATGAAAAATCTAATAAAAATCATAAAATTAAAATATCCTAACACACGAAATACACTCTATATGACCTATTAGAATAGGAACTCTGGCATAAACATAAGAGGACAAGAAAAAGCAAGAATAGAACATTATCACTAACTTCGCCATACATCACTTTCCACACTTATAAAAATGTTCATGAACTTAAAACCACACTTGTATTTATTTTTAAAAGGAAAAATACAATTTCATTCTAGTATGGATTCACCATACATGGTGTGGTATTATTCTACAAGATCCAAAATGGCTACTACTTATAGAATTGGAGAGAGAGAGAGAAGAGAATCAAGTCCAAGAGTCACTAGGACATGTGTCATGATGAGAAAAGTAATTAAAATTTAATGTGAGAGGAATATGGAATATAAAATTTAAGTTATACTTATACAAATTTACCTAAAAGCATGAAACTCCTAAATGTGGCACAAGATTCCTCATTGCTCGCTTAGAAAACTGCCTTCATCATTTAGATTCTTGGAACATCCTACAATAGACTAGGGATATAAGTGATGATTTAACAAAGGATGAGGGTTTTTATACATGATATAACATGTATTTTATACATCCCTAATCACAAGGATTATTATGGAGATGATTTATCATTACCTATAGTCTAAATAACTCCTCTTTCATAGTCTCACTTACTTGTTCACTAGGCATCCTAGACTGGCTGGAGTGGATGTATTAGAAAAAGAACTTATTAAATTAACTAAGTAAATAAATGAGTATTTAGAGTTATTTTAATTCATAATATATCCCCCAAAGTGGATTTCGTCTCTTGAAACCCTTTTGTACCTACACAAAACACAAAATTGTTAAGAAAATACAATTTCCACCCTATCCATACAAGTAGGGTAGAACTAAAGTTGATGTGGAAGATCCATAAATATTCCTATATAAATTAAAATCATCCCTTAATCCATTACATTACATGTGGATGCCCCTTCTCCTTTATTTTACCAATCAGGGCATTACCAAGGGTTTTAGACCATTTTGCCGTCTAAGGATTTTTCATGAAGATGTGATGTTAAATACTTCATAAAATTTCAATAGATATTTTTTAAAGGCATCTATAATCATTACCCAAATACTTATGCTCCCATGTAAATCTTCTAAGTAGATGTGATCTCTCTAAGTTGCCTACTCAAGCTTTACTCTCCATTATCTATAGGCCTAATATGGTTTGACCAAAGAAATGTCTTACCAATGGTTTTATCTGCATTATAATATCTCAAACATACATCCCATAAAAAATTGTTTTAATGGATTATAATTTTCATCTAATCTTAGAAATGGTAGTATCACCCCCTTATCCATTAGGCCTAACCAAGACCTAGTAGGCTTAGCTTGCATATCTATAGGTTTGGACATCATTATTTGGTTCTTCATCACTAGGTGTTGTTACTCATGTTTTTATAGATGTTATAAAACTTTCAACATATTTTTTAAGATCCCATAAATACATAACTCACCTTGTCATCTTCTTTCTCCAAATTGTATAGGTTTGTACCCTTGGGAAGTGCCCTTTATCTAAGATAAAACATAGGGCACTTCCCCTATTTTATTAGGAAAATGGATTATTTAGTGAGATTATCCAAGTGATGGATATGATATTAAAAATTTTCCAAGGTTTTATTATACCATTGGACCCTCTAAACACCATCAAACCCACAAGGCAAATTGTTAAATGACTGATTATGTGTAGGGTATCAAGTATGACTATAGGTGCATGTTTGAGGCCTTTTTATACATTATCTCAATATTATGAGGGTATTATATGATGTAAAAAATAAAAAATGAAATTTATATCATGTTCACACTCTTTTTTCCTTGATAAATCCTTCATTATAGACCTTGCGCTTAACTTGATAAAGGTGTTGACTATGTTTCTTGCTTGAAAGAGGCACCTTTAGGTGATCTTACATGATTTAGTCCTTATGATATTACCTAATTATTAATTTGAGGTTTATAATTATTTTTTAAAATCATTTTTATTCATTCACATCATGTTTTAATCTATGTCAACACCCATTACATCATGCTCTATCCAACTATCAAATATAGTCAGCTACAGTTGACTATCTTGGATTAACATAAGGGTATTGTAGGTGAGTATCCACCTTAGAGTCTATTCCACCTAAATTTGGATCATTATATAAGTCTTGTAAGAATTTTTAACTTTTAAAATTTCCATGTTTATATGTTTCCATGATTAAGCTCACCTCATGGACCTATGAGAGTTTACAGTTAGTTGTAGGTGAGTTGTGTTAGGGCAAAGCACTTGTAGGTGTATCTATAGACTCAAAACATAGTACACAAACCTTCATTTATGATATTTTAATCCTAATAATACATATAACTTTCTTAGAACCACTTTTCATGGTGATAGGTTCTTGTATTTCCATCTTTGTGTGTAAAGGTTACTTGAAACTCAAAACCTGTAGACATCACTGCCAAACTTTAGTGAACAAATTTGTAACTTTGTGGATTTAAAACAATATTATCCTCTAGTCACAAATTCCTTCCTTTTTTAAAGGATATTACCATAGGATAGGGATACAATATGGGTTCATATAAACTCATCTAGGCATCATGCTTGTTCATCATATGGAATCTTCAAAAGGACCTAGGGCTCTGTTTTGGGACTTTTAGGGAACTTATCCCTAATGCTCAATATTTCACTTGAACATGACTTATTACAACTTGATTTCATACCTAATGTCTCAAACATGTATTTAATTCTATAATTAAACTATCCAAACTTCATGAAGGTATATAAACATGTAAAACTCCTCCATGCCAACCCTCATATCTTTGTATAAACCACCTATAAGTGGACATCTCAACTTGTAGGGAAGTGAAGTTGAGATGATCAATGTGGCCAAGGTATATTAACTTAATTTTTTTTAATTTTTTCAATAAATTTACTCAAATTTATTATCTCACCTTAAAAAGGCTCAAACTAATCTCAACACTTTCCATTTTAATGTTTTAAATCTCCTATAGGTGTTGATACAGTTATAGTCAAGGAAGTGAATGTGGTCATGAGCCATATGCATGGTGTATGAGTATTAAAAATTATCCCAAAATTATCAAATGTATTTTAGTGAATTATAATAACCTTGACATTTTTCAAACAAGTTTCAACACCCATTTAGACATGATATCCTTCACCTATAGATGCTCATTCATGGTGGATGAATGTGTATCTAGTTTACACTAACTATAAAAACTCTTTATGTTATATTTGGAGGATATAAATTGATTTTTCATGTTATAAGGATATTATTAACACATTTAACTCTACATTTCACTTTAATGACCATGCTTAGAACTCAAAACCCTCCATATAGTTGATTGTGTATAACAATCATGCAAGAAGTTGACTATGACTATCCTTCTTGACTACAACTTACATGATAATAGATTTGGAGATTAAAATTGGGAATAAGGATATTTTAAAGACATTTTAGATTCATGAAACATCATTTCACATTGAATTTAATCCATTGTAGAGAAAGAGACCTTTTATAATTGATGAAAATTGATTACAACCTCACTATCAATATCAACCTACAACTTGAGGGATTTGAACTCATTAAAACAATTAAAAACATGAAACTAAAGATATAAAACATGTTAAAAATAATTTAAAATCATATATAATCTATTTCATCAGTTAGATTATATGGATATGCTCAAATAGAGGCAAAACCTGTATGGTGTGGGTATTAGCATGCAAAACCAAATAGTCAACTTGTTAAGGATGGTTCATAAAGTATAATCCACAATTTCTCAAAATACAAACATTAAAATGGATTTTAAAATTTTTAATATCCACCACCAATATAATTTAATCTAGAATTCTTCATATTGGCCATACCAAGAATAAATCTACTAACTAGTTTTGCTCACCTAGTGGAGCAATGAAGAGATAAAATAGTTTTAACCCAATTTTGGGACATAAAGAGTAGTTAAATCATGGAAATTATTCCAAGTAAGTTTAATATACATCCCAAAATATTATCTCACATGCCACTCTCTCCCATAGGTTGTATAACCATTGAAAATCCCTCTTTTACACTTGTTTTCTTGATTTTTAGTTAACACCTACAAGTTTCTATTAGTAATAACATTAATACCAAGTAATATGACAAATAATTTCATGTGAATAATTTATAAGGATATTAGAACACTTTTATACCTTATAAAATTGTACCACTTCATTTATGACCCATAAAATGACCCCTAAGTGACAAAAAATGACACAAAGACTATTTTAAACTTTGACCAAGGATAATTTGACATTAAATCACATCAAATGAACTATGAAACACCTTATAACATATTAATATACACCTATATCATGTTTTGGACTATAGGGGTTGACCCATTTGACTTATGTTCAAAATGGTCAATAATTACCAAGCTACCTTCCTACATTTCAAAGTGGCTTCATCCTTCTTTATTACCTCATGACCATACTATTCCCCTCATTAATGATGTCATTGATTTTCCCCCTCCATGAAATTTTCAATATCCTTATTTACTATAAGATACCTTCACTTTAAATTATTATGGAGTGGATAAATTATTTAAAGATCCTTTCATCATTTCTACATATACATTCAATAATATTCAAAATTCACCTTCCAAAACTCCCCTTAAATCTCAAACATGTACAATTTCTCCAACATATGATGATAATTACATAATGGCCCAAGCTCAATCTCAAGACTTGGATGTTCAACATTATTAAAAAACCTTAGCTCAAATACATGATTTTAACTGAGATGTTCTTACCATTTCTATATATCATGAATTAGATTCTGGAGGTCATGTGCCTTTTGCTAATTATCCACTTCTTGATACTAATTGGGTGGTAGAATAAATCATACCTTCCAAACCTATAGAGGTTATTGCATTTTATTTAACACCTACATATCCTATTACTACATCTGATCCTTCCTCCATAAAATAAATTTATGACATACCAATCCCATCCAATCCATCTACATCTCCTACTCCCAAGATTACACTAGATGCAAAGGCCACTGATGTATGTCAGATACATTCTGAGTATGATCACCATGGTAATAAAATTATTTATCTCAAAGTATATGATGAGTATTATGGTCCTCTTCCCACCTTGCCTAGTGATGAAGCTATTCTTGAATTACTTAATGCCTAAGAACCTCAACTTCCTTAACAACATCACAAACTTGGGCATTTAAAAAATGAATCCCCCTATTTAAACAACTTCATTACTAGTATTGATCTTAAATATAATCCAATTTATTATTTACAAAATTCACCATACAAATTTTAATATGGTAATGCTATGTTTATCAAAGAGACTACTCACATTGAATATGGTACTCCTGTTGGCCATTTTTGGCCCACATACCAAGCTTCAACTAGTTTGAGTAGATGATCAAAGTTCTAGATGGAATGAGTAGATCAAAGGTTTATAAGTGAGTCTAAAAGTATAAATGAAGGGCCAATAAGTTCTCATAATATTTAAATCATGTAAGAACACCAACCAGGCAACACAAATCTTAGAAATTCATTAGAACTTTGAAGGGATAATCAAAGGATGAATTTGGAAAATTTGAAGGAAAAAAACATCATCAAAACATCATGAAAAAATGAGTAGACCAATTCACTTGTGCATTTTATAAATGAACCTCACAAAGCCTTATAAGATAGAGGATTGTATCACCAGGGAGTTATTCATGCCAAGATCAAGCTTTGAAATTTTCATGCTTTAGTGAGTTATCTTGCTCAAGTTATAAAGATTTAAGGTTAGAATTGTATGATAGGACATTCACATAGACATAAAATTTAATCTCAAAATTTGGGTTCAAATATTGATGGCAACATGGATGTCCATGATGGTCATGTGAATGTCAATTGATGGGTGCATAAATGTCAAATTTAAGACACATCAAATAACTATTTGGGTTCAAAAATCTTGAAACGATCATGTGGATATCAAATACATTCATGTAAATGTCAAATAAAAGAATACACATGTCAATTTTAAGATATTTAATTGAATGGTTGATTTCAAATGGTGGGTCTAGGCAAATTCAATGGTCCACATTCATTCATACATCCTGATATAATGGTGCAAACTTGAGTCAATGTGTCAAAAGATCTCTAGTAATAAAAAATTAAAGGGTAACATTCATTCATAAATCTTAATCCTATGGTGCACAAGAGGTCAAAAGGTTAAGGATATAACAATAGGGATCTTTGAGGCCAATGGGAATAAAGACAGGTTAGAGCAATTTGATTGGCTTAATTTTTTTTATGAATAAAGTCAAAACAAAAGGTAGCTTTTTTACCAAATAAAATAGGTATTGTAGGGCATCCCATCACCATTAGAGTTCATATAAACACCATTAAATGGACACATTGATGTTGTCAAGTTAAAATACATAAAGGTACTACCATTAAAGTTAAATATGGAATTTTAGTTTGACATTTTATAGCCTATAGGGTTTGTTATGTGACTATGTTTTCCATATTTTAAAGAAAGATACATGCATATGTTGAACTCTCAGTTATTGAAAAGACATAATGGGTCTATTTGGACAAAATATAATTAAGAAAGGGGATATATAGTTTATAGGTCTACATCAACATAATGACTATAGGAAACTAATAGTTTGAGATTTGTTTTTTTGGCTATAGTAGACCTATGAACATGGGGATGAGTTCAAACATGATCTAATTTGAACAAGATCTATAATTTTAAAGGATGCCATGAAGGCATACATGTAAACTCCAACAACTTCATTTCTATAACCAACTACATTAAATTGACCCTTCTCTCTACTTTTACATGCCACAACAAACTATTAGGAGTAGTTAACAACAAGACATAATTATAACATATTGATCTAATTATTATAAATACTTTGATGCCATAAATTAGATTGAAATAAGTTGATCTCACCATTACAACCATAAGGGAGCATCAATGAGGGAATAATACAACTATGTAATGGATTGAAGTGACCTGGATCAATCAAGAAGCTTGAATGAGCATAAATGTAGAGACAATTGTAACTACGGTTAAAATGGAGTTGAGATCATTGATCCCTATTTTAGTGCAAAAATATATCTCTTTTACTTTCCTTTTATCTATAAATATAGCCTTTGAGATATTGTTGAACATCCATTAGGTTGGTACAATGAGACTCTACTAGAACATGTATTCTCAACCTCTTGGATTATTAAGAAAATAATTTTTTGTAATGTTTTGTTAATCTCTATTAGCATTTTTTGTGTTTTCTAGATGTGTAAAGTGATTTAATCTTCCCTTTGTAATGCTGAGTTTAACTTGAATGATAATAACTTTCTTTACAGGTCATATAATGTGTCTTAGCATTGATCTTTCAAGGATATAGTGGACTATTGAATTAAGTGTCTTCAAATAGATCTTATTTTCATTATTCCCTAGTCTTAGTGCATCAAACTAACCTCTATCTGAAATACTATTGCATGGAAACTATAGTAAGCATTGCATTAGCTTCCTTCTTAGTCTATTAGTGTTATAAAGAGTCTGAGCTTAAGAGTGTATATGACAAATTCACAGTGCATCACTATAAGCTAGATAAGTTTTTATTTATTCAATTTCTTGACTCTTTTCACCCCAAATTGTTTAGGTCTTAGAAAGAGAGGTCCAAACTATCATATCTAAGGAATTAGCCTCATTAAAAACCCTAGGGGTCTAGTCTAGATATAGGCAATCCACAACCTTAGATCATTCCCATGTTAGTTCAGGTATGGGTAAAACTTGAATAAATCTAACCTCTATTGGGTACTATATGGATAGATAATAGTTATGGAATACCTAATGGGATCAAGATATAAAATAATGGGAACATTATTTTTGTCTTTCCTCTGATCAACTTTTGAAAACAAGCAAGTTAACACTGATGGAAACTCCAAATCTAAGTTTATAGTTATAAACAAACTAGGTATGTCTCATTGAAGATTTTAATCATTATTTACATCTCATTTAACATATAATGTTGATATGAATAACTATGGTGGATATCCCTATCATTCACCTCCTTATCGGTAGTTTCAACATGATCCTCATGATCCATATGACTCATATCATCCCTACCATGATCCATATCAGCCATATAATGAGTGTTCAAAGCCTTATCAATAGTATGAAAGCTCATACCAGTCCTATAATAACCCTCATAAATCTTGTTATCATCTTGATCAACCCATCCAAGTCTTAAATCAATCCATCTCAAGCTTCAAGAAAAATCTAATTGGCTATGAGAAAGATATGATATCCATATACACTAAGAGAAGTTATAGAGAGGAGGTTTCCAAGCATGAAATTCAGAACATGAGAGAAAATTTGTAGCAAGCTAAAGAGGTATGTGTAACTTTCATAAGGCAAGGTCACTCAAAGCTTAGTTATGATATTTTAGACATTGGTGGTCTAGTAGTAAACATTAAAGAGAGTCTAGTGGTTTATGAGAAACCCTATGGTTCTCATAATCAATAATATGTTCTCATAGATATTCCCTTTATGATCAAAAAACTAATGTTTATCTAAGCCCTCATGAGTCAAACCAAGCCTTGATATCTTTCCTACCTAGAAGTATATCCAAGAGAGGTCTCAAAATTTTAAATAAGTATGCTTTGAAGAGTCTAATTTTAGATTGAACAAATCATACATGAGCCTACATATTCAAGTTTATATGAATAAATCCCTAGGGATCTATTCCATGATTTTGAAGCTAATCTAGCTAAACATATTGAGCTTACAAATCAGCATCTCGAGTATTCAATGACAGTGATAGAGGTAGCATAGTAGAAAATTCCTTATTTCACACCCATGGTTGTAACAAGTATATAAGCAAACATCCATAAACAAAAGTTCATGACTTGGAATTAGGTACAACAGTCCATAGAGAAAGAAGAACATTCAATCATGCTTCACAATGCTAAAGTTAACAACCAACATGAGATTATTCAACCTCCATTCCTCTCTCTTCAAAAGCCAAGGTCCTTTCCTTAATAAAATCCATTCAAGAAGAAGTGCAATAGAGAGAGGAGGTGAAGGTGATTCAAGAAGAGCAATCTCATAAGCAAAATTAGGTATCTATGGTTACTTCTATAGACATTTCACATCTTATTGATTATTTATAGGGATCTACCATGCCAATTTTGGAGAAAAACCCTCTTATTTATGAGACAAATGAATAAGGTGTAGGCAAAGAGATAGAAAATGAAGGTGACTTGAGTGATCAAGAGGAATAAATCATTATTGGGACACCACTTGGAAATGACTAGCATGATTTATATTTCATAATCTCAAAGAAGATGAGATACATGATGAGATACAAGTAGAAGAACAAGTGCAAGAAGAAGAATTTTTAGGTATGAAATAAGAAGTTATTTCTCATAAGTCTCTTGATCACATATCATCTATCTCACCTCAAGAAGCTCCTCAAGAACTTTCTAAATTGACCATTGATGAATTCAAGCCAACTAAAGAGGATAAGAGTGAATGTAACTATGATGATTTATGGTAGCAATATATGGATATTTGTAATGAATATAAAGATTTTCAAGGTCTCACACTTCCCATGAAAGATATTAAAGATCAACCAACTACTGAATCTATCCATTTTGGTTCACAAGAAAAGCAAATTCATGAAGATAAAAAGAATGAATAGGTGTTGTCTAATCTAGTACCTCAAGACATTGCTCTTGATCACCAATCAAATGAGGAAATTTTTCACTTTATACTACCTAAAGAGGTACAAAATCATGAAGATTTGAAAAGTCACCTATTCATGTGGAGAAAAATCAAGGTACAATGGAAAAGATATTATATCATTAGCAAATCATAAATGAAGAAGAATTGAAGATATTCTTGCAAAGTACATGGATTTGGGAGTAGTATGATTGGGTCTTGGATCCATACCTTTAATTAATGTACTTGAGAATGGAGGTTGTAATCCTATCTACATCATCAAGAAGAAATGAACATCCAACTTCTCTTAGATATCAAAATATGGAAAATACATTTCAAGGTTCTATGGTGAACCAAAAAGCTTTCTTTTTGATCAGGGAGGAAAGGTAAATATAGTTTTAAGCAACTAGTTCTTATTTTTCTCTTTTTTTGGTCCTTGTTTGTTTCAAGAAAAGTTATCTAAGGGAAGGTAACTAGTTCTAGCTGTAGATGTTACTTTTATACACCTTGTATATTGTGTCATCATGAAATGTGTTGTAGTGCTCCCCATTGAGTAATTATTTAAATAATCACATTTCACCTTTATCTTTACCTTTCACCACATAGGTTAAATGAGTTAATTACTATAGTTAAATAGTAATTAACCCCCTTTTTATCATCTTTAATCATAAAATCTCAAAATTAAATAAAAATATAAATCTACCCAACCTCCTAGTAAACTTATCCCATGGTTAAAACAACTCAAACAACCTTAGAAGTCATTATAACCCTCATTTACCCTATTCCAAACCATTGAAATGGATTTTCATTTAGCTTCACACATTTTTGGTGAATCAACATTGATCCTTCTAGATCAACATCGATCAATTAGGATCGATGCCAATCCATAAAAGCACAATATAACTCCATTACTCAGGATGAATGAACATGAAAGGAAGGAGACCATTTTGACCATGAATTTCTATCAAAACTAGTTACAAATATACATAGAAATTACCAACATCTTAATACCTTTGAAGAGCACTTGATAAGTGATTATTGTCAAGTGATTTTGAAGGTAATTTTTTTATTATTTCTAGTATCACTTTCTTCAAACCATCCAAGGTTAGTATTACATTATATATAAGTATTTATTTAATTCTACATCTTTTTATTTTATCTACACTCTATTTCTTTCATTTTATCAATTTTCTAGGCCATCACTATAGTCTTTTTAGTATTAAATACTTTTGCTCAAAATCGATGTTGATTTATCTGAATCAATATCGATCTTATTAGATCACCATTGATCCTTTTTCAAATCATAACATAAGTCTTAAGTAGCCTATTTTAAATCTACTATCATTTGTATTTTGTCTCTATCTATTCTACATTCAATTTTTATCATTTTATCAAAAATGCATGTCATTATTATAGCTTATTTTTTTATTTAAGCTTTTATAAAGAATCAACATCGATTCATCTAAATCAACATCAATCTTGTTAGATCACCATCGATCACTACTTAGATTTAAAAAAATTATTTTCATCCATTTTTATTAGCCTTAAAATCTATTAAAATATGCATTTTAGTTTGCTAAAAATCTATTTGTGCATGTAGATGACCCTACCTGGATTAATAAATGATTCAATTAGAATTTTTTATCTTCTTATAGTCCCTCAACCTTTGTTTGTTGATCAGAGTGATATTGAATTTGAGATAGGACTTTACCTCATGGATTTCATACATGATTTTGTATACATTGAAGAATAGTTGGTTGTAATCCAAGAAGACATAGATATTGCTATTGAATTTTAGGATGCTTATTTTAATGATATGAATTTTATTGTCGATTAATTATCTTTAGCATTGCTTATCCATATTTTACATATTTTGAAATTTCATGTTTATTTATAAACTTGAATGTTGAATGTGGACTAACATCCATCTAAGAAAGCATATCATTTTTTGGGACTAGTTTCTTACCAGGTAACCCACTAATTTTTCTATTAATCCATATTTATTGAAGTGTGGTGAATTACAGGTCATTCCTCCCTAGCCAAAGAGGAGTTCACACAAAGCTTGATGAAAGGTGTGAAACCAAATTTCATCACTAGGTAACTCTAAACCCTACACATAATTTGTTTTTTTAGTAGCTAATTAGTCCATATTGAAAAGCATAAAAGTACTAAAACATTTTGGCATGCCTGATGGGATTTCAGTCTCATTTTTATTTGTTAAATTAAAAATCATTGAATTTTCTCTCTTTCCATTTCTTTATTTGTGTGCATTCATCCAAAGATAACATTAGGATTGAATTTTATTTTCTTAATTTTTTAAAAATAAATTGCATTTATATTTCCTGATTAGATTCTTTCACATAGAATAATCTAGGTGGAAATCTATCATAGTTATCACTTTATCCACACACAAACCAAATCACAAAATCAATTAACACATGTAAACACTTGACTTTAAGAAACTAATGGGGATTTTATCAGCTCATGACAACCTTCTTTCTGATGATCCTACTTGTATTTCACCACCAAGGGGAGGACCAACTTAGTTCTCTAGCTGAGTATAATTTATGGACCATCGGTATATTTTGGTTAAGTACCCACACTAGCTGTGGGATTATGACATGAAGGGAAAAATCCCTAAGTATCAATCCATGTACTAATATAAGTACACATCTCCTTTGAGCACAAAAAAAAAATTAAAACCATCCTTAGATTACCATTTCTTAGGACCTTCGTTATCTTTTCTTTTTTTGTATTTCCTTTCAAATATTAAAGCTAAAAGGGATAAAAACTTTTATGGAATGACTTTAGTGTGTCTTTCATCCATCATTAAAGTGAGATAATTCAAAAATAAATTTTTATTTTATTTTCTATTACATCCTCTCCTATGGAGCATACACCTAGTCCTGCTTCTTCCCCCAAATCCTTTTAGAATCTTATGTTTCCATAGTATTATCCTCAAGGAGATCCTTCATTTGTATAAATACTAGACAATAACCTTGTTGCTCTTAATTATTATCTAAATAGTTGAGCAATACATATTTCTCCTTCCCCCCATGCCCAAGAATCTCCACATAGGTATGGGATGCCTTTCGAGGGAACTAAGAAAATTGGAGAGTTTACCATGGCCATGGTAACCTTTTCCATTGGATCTCCTCCACTTGGATCTAATGCTTAGATATCACAACCTTTAGATAACTAACCATTCATGGTATCTACTAGTTCTCTATTCATTAGTCAGATCCAAAATACCACTCTACCTATATCCACCATACCTTCCCAAATATTAGTGGTGTCAATTTATGCAAGTCTCCCACCCATTAAGATGACTTTGGCATATAGTACACAATAAATCCCTCATGCACAACAAATCCCTTATGCCTAATATTTCCAACAATATGTCTCCTTAGTCACCTAATATGTGGTTTCATCACAACTAGTGATAACCACTCACTTATAGTCTTTCCCACAAAAAAATATTCCATTATAAGTCCCACAATATGTAGCAGCATCTCAGCCTATTATGTCTACCATAGTAGGATACCTTCCTTCACAACATATGTCTACCTTTTTACCAAGCTATCAACCCCTTCAATAAGGTGTTTTAGAAAGTGTGCCTCAGAGTAATACTCAAATAGACCTCATGAACATCCTTATGAATATGATGGCTAGTTTGGAAGTCTCAACCTTTGAACATAATATGATGCTCACATATGAATAAATTTATAATGAGCTAATCCATCCCTTTGTCCCTATCCAACCATACCCCTCATAATGGGAGCTTCCTAAGTTTACCAAATTCCAAAACAAATAAGATCCCCAATAATACCTTAAGGCCTTTTGACACACATGTTATCTTATAGCACATGATGATGCCCTCCTACTTAGAACATTTCCCATATCATTAGCAAGATCTACATTGGATTAGACAATTCCATTCCCCAAAATTCCCTCTTTTCCACTGGGTAGTTGGCCCAAATTTTCTTAGAACACTTCTCAATCAATATTGCTCAAAAGTGACTCATAGATCTTTATGCTATTAGGCAGTTTGATGATGAATCCCTATCAGACTTTATATCACGATGGCATACTTTATTAATCAATTAAACTTTTCCTTACCATAAATAGAATTAATTAAATTGTTTTCACACTCTTGTGCAAAACATATATCATCCATGTTACAAATTCAAACTTTTAAGACTTTTGACGAAGCCTTTACCATAGCCCGTAAGCTTGAACTCCATGACATTAAAGAGGTAAAAGTTAAGCTACGTAATAAGAAATTCAAAGATGATACCTCCAAAAGTAATAGCAATAATCCTAAACCAAAATGGGTAGTAAATGTAGTTACTATAAAAACTTCTTCCACTACAATATCCAACCAATTAGGTTTTTCTGATTCTCAAACATAGTAACCTAGGGGCTTTACTCTTTTCCCCCATAATAAATATACCCCTATAGGATAGCCTTATACTTTGGTATTAGATAAAATCCTATAATCAAATGTTATTAAACTCCCTCCTATTAGACCAATTGATGATACACATCCTAAACCCACTTGGTATAAAGAAGATGAGTTTTGTGCTTATCATAGGGTAATAGGACAAGACATAGAATGATGTTAATACTTTAAATGATTAGTACAAAACCTCACTGATAAGGGGGACCTTTGGTTGGAGAATCCAAATTCTTCTCTTAAAAAAACCTTAGATATTTTAAAATAGTCATTTCCAAACCATCCATCCACATCAAATGTAGTCCAAACTAACCCTACAGAAACATAAAAACAAGCAACTCATATGATTGACATATACCTTTGATAAATTATTGCCTAAGGAAGTCCTAGATAAACCTTTAGTATTAGATCTCCTTATAGGGGATGTTTTTGATATCAGTCAACCTGAGATTATTAAAACCAGTCCTAAAAACCCCATAGAGCTCCTTGATCTCATTACATGGGATCATTCACATGAACAATCGCCTTATCATACCAAATCTTGTAAAGGGGAAAATGACACTACTCAAGATGTCACAGATAAAAATATTGATACTTCTAGAATTGGACATTCCACCCCTTTGATCCCTAGAAAGCATATAATGCAATCTTATCCTTTTGCCCAAAACCTTGACCTTTCAAAACCATCTTCTACTATAACACCCCATTAGCCCAAATATATTAAAGGAAAGGATAAATCTCTTGTCATTAGTAGCAAGGACAATTATCTTGGTATTCTACCAAAGAAGTCCTTAGTTCATCCTCAAGTTAAAATTGATCTTTTTCAAATGTCAAAAGATATAAACCTTAATCTAAATATCCCCTCTATTATTAACCTTAGGAAGAACAAAGGGCATATCCCTTTTGTCCCATCTCCATTATCTGTTTTAGGTCCCCATCCATCTTCTATACTTGTCATAGGTACTTCTACTCAAACACATGGGAAAATGTAAAGTTTTTATCCATTATTAGTCACACCTCCATATACACCTTCCTCCATTAAGGGACCATTATAAAAACCTAAAGGAAAAGCACTTAAAGCTAACCCTCCTATAAAGGCTAA
Source organism: Torreya grandis (assembly GCA_037957365.1). NCBI lineage: Eukaryota > Viridiplantae > Streptophyta > Pinopsida > Cupressales > Taxaceae > Torreya > Torreya grandis. The sequence goes on from JARHVA010004794.1 coordinate 1,215,800, forward strand.
ATGACAAAACCAAATGAGTAATACTTTTTCAAAAGAGCACGTTATTAAAACCCCTATAAAACCATAATATGATGCTTTGAAGGGATATTATGTTGTAATATTGAAACAATTATTAGATACATCCCTCATTACATTACCACCTATACAGATTGTCAACCTTCACCCTTAAAGACCGGTCTATCGGGTATAGAAATCAATAAATATGTGTATATCATAGAGTACTTGGGAATGATATAGAAAACTAAAAAGCCCTTAAGGCTATAATCAAATAGTTAGTCTAGGATGATGACCTCTTAATTGATGATCTCAATGGTCAAAATCTTAAGCAAAAGGTCACTATTCTATCCATTCCACCCACCCATAATCTTACTTTACCTATAAGTGATAAAGAGTTGGTACCCTCTTTAGATCTAGCTTTATTCATTTATGTCATTCATGTAACCACATGTTCTCAAAACCAAAATTATAATAAAGCTAAGGTTTCAATTATAGGAAACTCTACACCTAATATTCTTAAACCATATACACAAAATCCTAAAGTTTCTCTTACAAGAACTACCCCAACTAAAGCCAAGGAGTTGGTACAAATCTCCATATTAAAATAACTCCACCAAGCACCTATTAAGATGTCATTAAATGAGCTCATAAAAAATTATCTACAACATTGATAGGCAATGATAGAAACTCTCCAAGCTATTGAGGTCCAACTATATGAACCTCAACCTTTGTCAGCTTTTATAAGAGCTCTTTAAATGGTCTCAAATCTTAGTTTTAATAATTATAAGGTTATTCCTTTGTCACCTAAAGATAAAGATACCACCCTTTTTATTATAGCTCAAATCAATCAGACACAAATTAAAAGAGTTATGATTGATAATGGGGATAGTATTAATAGTATTTCCTCACATGCTTTCCAATAATTACAACTACTAGAAACCATTATTTCCTAATCCTCAAAAATTCTTCATGAGTTTAATGACATGGTATCACCCACAATAAGAATAGTCATTCTCCCCATTTGTGTAGATCCTTGCACCATTAATGAGCTCTTTTATGTAATATAAGGGACTTTCCAATACAACATTATATTAGGACATATGTGGATTCATGCAATGTGATGTGTATCCTCTATAATTCATTGATGCCTTAAATATGAATATGAACGTTAAGTAAATGTCATCCCTGCTAATTCTCATCCCTTTAAATCATGCAACTTCACCTTTCAATCGAGTGATGTTATAATAGCCTCATCAAATGTTATCCCATCTCCATTTTGTAATCAAGCTTCAACTAGCATGATGATCCTTTCCTCAAAACTACCTACTTTGGATTTCATTAAATCCTTGATGTATTAGCTTTCAATGGGAAAATATCAGTTATTAACTCTTAATACCTTACCCACTCCTAAAGAATATGGTTGTCCTGATAAGCAACCCATTATTCACCCAGTCTAGGAGAGCTCATTCCTTTTGAATTGACTTTCTTATGTACTTTCTTAATATATTATGGGATCAATAAAGATAACTCAAAACCTAATGATTGTGTTTGTGCTAAACCATTTACATCCAATTTTTCTTAGCAATCCCCAGATTGTTTAGACCTATTTTTATCACTGTGCCAAGAAAGGCTTTGACATGGGTAAATATGAGCAAGGTTATTACGATGTCACATTAGGATATTTCAAAAAAACACATGAAAAAATTGGATTAGGTTTTAATAAATATTCTAAATTCACCCCCAAACCTATTCTTCTACCATCTTTGGAAGAAGAACCATATTCCTTATTTGACACCCTTCTTTGACTAATGATACCATACCCATTCCTCCTAACATTTTTTAGTCAATATGATCTCCTTAGAACCCCTCATCTTCCACCATGATGATAAAATCCAAACCATCCCCTTAGTATATCCTAACTTAATAGGACCTAATATGCCAACTATCCCTATTTGTTAGTGTTAGGATGATGAGTCAATTTTGACCATCTAGGTGCTAAAAACTATTATTTACATAATTCTCTTCCATCCAAAATGTTTAGCATATTAAATGAAGACACTAATGATATTAATATTAGGTCTTAATAAGTCTTAAGGATTATTAAAATTATAAAAGCCTTAGATCCACAAGAAAACTAGGATTTTACCACTTTTTTATCAGACCATAGTAAATCCTTTGCCTGGTCTTATAGCGATATGCCTGGTATTAACCCCTTGATCATTATCCATAACATTATTACCATTCTTGATGGTAAGTTAGTGAAGAAAAAGCTTCATAAAATGCATCCTCACATCACACTTTTAGTAAAAGAAGAGTTACAACACCTTTATCCACTAACTTTATGCAACCCATTGATTATCCTTAGTGGATGTCCAACATTGTTCTGGTCACTAAGCCTTCAGGGGGACTTTGTATTTTTATAGGATTTTGTGATTTAAATCTTGCCTATCTAAAAGATGATTTCCCTCTCCCTAACATCAATTAATTAGTGGATTTGACTATTGGTCATGAAATGTTATCCCTTATGAATGGTTTCTCTAGATATAATCAAATACTTATTACACTAGAAGACCAACATAAAATTGCATTTATTACTCCTTGGGAGACTTTATACTACCATGTTATGCCTTTTGGCCTAGAAAACATAATGTCCACCTATTAATGGGCCATGACTTATATATTTCATGACATAATCCACAAAATTGTTGAAGACTATGTCGCTGATATCCTTGGGAAGTCAAAGATCCATAAAGATCACCTATTTATACTTAAGATTATTTTTTTATCATTAACTCTAATATCATGTGCATTTAAATCTAAAAAAGTGCATTTTTAGTGTCTTAATGGGTAAAATTATAGGATTCATTATTTATATTCATAGAATAAAAGTAGACCCCACTAAAATCAAGGCTATTTTAGAAATGCCTCATTCGTCCAACCTTAAGCAGCTTCATAGTTTACAATGCAAGCTCTACTCTATCCATCATTTTATTTCCTAGCTCTTTGATTGGTGTAAACCTTTCCACCATTTATTAAAGAATGATAGTCACTTTATATGGGATTATCATTATTAAAAATCCTTTAACATGCTCAAGGACTATGTTTTATCACCTCTTATCCTCACTTCTCCTAAGGACGTATAGCCTTTATTCCTTTATATCTCAGCTACAAACCATGCTTTAAGTGTTATGCTTTCCCTTCAAAATGATGATCACAAAGAGCAGGTTCTTTATTATATAAGTCATACTCTCATAGAATATGAAACATGTTATTTTCATACTAAAAAATTATGCCTAGCATTGGTCCTTGTATCTTCTAAGCTTTGTCATTACCTACTTAACTATAAGACATATGTACTTACGAGTACTGATCCCCTTAATTTTATGCATTCTAAGCCTTATCATAATCAATAGATGGCTAGATGGATTATGCTTCTAGTTAAATTTGATCTATATTTTTTCCACCAAAAATTTGTTAAAGGATAGATTATTGCTAATCAGCTAGTTGAAGCACCTCTTAGTGATAATCAACCAATCAATTATGAATTCCATGATGAATCTATCACTTATACTTCTTAGTTAGTTCTATATTATCAAATGATTCTATTATTTTATGGGTCTAAATGTGAGTGAGGAGGTGGCACAGGGATTATAGTAATCCCTTCTCAAGGTATTCCCATGACTTTGTCTTTTAAATTAGACTTTGATTGCACTGATAATATGGCTAAGTATGAAGCATTCATTATAGGGCTTAAAACTACCCTTTCATCAAGAGTTAGGTCCATTAATATCTATGGTGATTCTTAGCTATTATTCAATTATATTATTAGAGTATATCAATGTAATAATGATATTCTCTGGTGGTATACGATGTTCATCAATTAGATTTTGTCTTCCTTTGAATGTTATGCCATCCAGGATACCCCTAGACCAACTAATAAATTCATTGATACTATGGCATATCTTGCCTCTTTTATCCCAGACTCATCTTAAGAATCTAAGTTATTTGTCCTTATATATAAAGTTAATAAACCTTCTTATACAAGGACTGATCTTCCATCTCTTAATAATATTGAGGAAAATCTAGAGGAGCTATGTTATGCACAAATATTTGATTATTTGTCTATAGTACTATCTCCTCCCATTTATCCAAAGGTGCTAGATGCATTTTCAAGCAGAAAGCTAGCTGTTATATCATATTGGGGGGGGGTGTTCTTTATAAGCATGGTTTTAAGGCATTCTTCTCCATTATCTCCAAAAGCATGAAGCTATCCTAGCCATTCAAGAGGTCCATGATGGGTCATGTGGTGAAAATTTTAATGGCCATGTAATCACTAAGAAGATATTATGTTTAGGTTACTATTGGCCCACCTTAAATCAAGATTGTTGCACCTATGTTAAGAGGTGTGTAAAATGTCAACATCATGAAAACCTATCCCATGTCCCTAGTAAATCCTTGCACACAACAAGAGACTTTTGGCCATTCTCCTAGTGGGGGCTCAATCTTATAGGTAAAATCAATCCTAAATCCTACCAGCGTCACGACTTTATTATCACTACTATAGGATAATTCACTAAGTGGTTGGAAGCTATGTCATTTATCTTGACTAAGGTAGAAAAGATTGTGGAGTTTATACACTAGTGCATTATTTGTCATTTTGTATTTCCATATAAAATAATAAAAGATAATGAAAAATCCTTTAAAATTATTATTTTTTAGGTGTTATGTGATTCATTTAAAAATAAATAGAGTTTTTACTCACCTTATTATCCTCTAGATAATGGTCAAGTAGAAGCATCTAATAAAAATCTAGTCAAAATCTTAACTAAATTTTTTAATGAAACTGGTAAGGATTGGCATCTTCATATCCCTTTCGCCTTGTGGGCATATCTAACTAGTATTAAAACCCCTATAGGTACTACTCCTTTTTCCCTAGTCTATGGTATGGAAGTTATACTTGCATTAGAGGTCCAAATTCCCTCTATTTGAGTCTCCCTTAAAGACATTATTTTTTATGAAGATTTCCATTAGGAGTATTTATCCCAGCTAAAGCTTTTAGATGAGCATCATGCAGTAGCCCTTGATCACCTTCATATATATCAATAAAGATTAAAATGAGCATATAATCAACATGTAAGAGAGCATGAATTTAATATTGAATATTTTATGCTTAAATAAAATCAACATGTCACTAATATAGAATGAAGAAAAAAGGGTACATGTGATCTTAATTAGCTTTGACCATACATCATAACCCATAAATATGGATATGTGGCATATCTTTTGGCTTCACTTGATGGTAAACTAGAATGAGAACTGATCAATACATTGCATCTACATCCTTACTATAGTTGATAGATCTTGGCTCATCTTGGTTAGCTTATCTTGTATCTTGTCATATCCCTTTATCCCAAAATACCAAATAATGATATGAGAGTTATGTGGTTATTTGGTAGTCACCATAAGCTCAACCTTGAATATGTATACCCTGGCTGTATACATATCAGTCTCTCATGGATAAGTTTCACCTATTATGGGAGAAAACCCATATCATTATTTCCCTTATTTCCTAAACACCATAAATCTCCTAAGATAACCAAATCATCTCATATGATGAATTCATGGAATCCATCCTAAGGGATCTTTTTATGCCATTTTTTAATAACTTCTTTGGGATTCAAAATCAATGAAAAGCAAAAGTAGCAAAATGGGCTCAATAAATAGACTACTCCCTTGAAGGAAAATTGTAATAAAATATGTAAAGGCAAAATAAAAAACTAATCCCTTGAAGGATAGTTATTCAAAAACAAGAAAATGTAGACCACTCCCTCAAAGGATGGATACCAAGAAGAAAAATTCTTGCATTGATTAGTTTTCAAATTATGCCATTTTAAAGCCCTAAAAAAAGTAATAAAAGCAATAAAACAAATTGTCAAAAGTAAATCCCAAGAAAGTTTCCCTCATTGATCAACTTTCTAATTATAGATTTCCCATATTGATCAGTTTACCTATGGCATAAAAATGATTCCTAAAGGATAAATCTTGATTTAGAAATATGCAGTGAAAATGGATTATCCTAAGGAGGTCAAAGCATATGATCCCAATGACTAAGGTTGAAGCTTTAGCTAACCTAGGTTATGGCATAATCTATTATCATTTAGAAAAGGATGTAGAAGCCATGTCGATGAAATTTCCTCTTTTGGTTATGGTCTAAGTCAATGTTGAGCAAATCCATAATATATAATCATTAAAATCCACAAATATACAACCATTAAAATAGTAAAGGTCATCCATAATCTATAACATATAGATCATTAAAATCCATGAATCATAATACCATAATCCATAATCCTAAAACATAAAAAATTCTATCTCATAGCATCACATAATAATCCATAATCATAACCCATAAGCATCCACAACATGTATAATCACATTAACATAAAGTAAATTACATACAATCCAATATATAATCTAGTGGATATAATAGCATCAATAAAAATATAACATGTCTATAAACATCAATAAATCCATAAGCAAATATACATGATCTGTAAGCATACAATGTCTATCCATATATATCAATGTATGTACAGATGTCACAATAATAAGATAATAAGGCTCTCAACCCATATATTATCTCTATTATGTGAATTCAATCCTACTAATGTGAAGATTGTCACCTCCTTCATAATCCCCTCCTTAGCCTACTATAATCTCTAAATAAACTATAACCCCATGAGTCCTCTATGATCTATGATGGTTGGCCACATATGAATCAAAACATGGAACATCTGGTAATCAGCTTTATACAATCCTTTCATAGTAAGACATATTTAAAATTAGGTGTATATACTAATGAAGTAGTACTATATTTGGTAGTTCAGTGCTAGATCTCACCATATCTAGAGCTGACCTCTCAACCATAGAAGTTCTCATATACTCCAACTCCACCCTATAGCCATCTCTCTCCTATATATACTAATCCCTCTCTTGAATGGCCTGGTCTCACTCCCATCTGACCCTATAAAGCTCACTATGTAACCTCTATAGCTTGGCCTATTATATCCCCTACTCATCCTATCTTAGGACATCCTATATTGGTGCCTTCTCCATGAGTGCATCTAGAGCCTCCTTCTCTACCTCTCCTCTCACCTCCTCCTATACCACCTTTGATTGAGGTCTCACTACTCTATCCTATCACCTCACCATCTCTCCCATAAAAAAAGTGGTTTAATCATTTGTATAGCCTACATCATCCACATCTAATGCTACTAGCTCCTCTAATGCTCCCATCTAGATAGTTGTGGTATCTAGTGTTGTCCAATCTATCTTTGTATCATCCTACCTATAGACATGTAGGGCCAATGGTACATCCTAGATTAAACCAAATTGATATTTACATATGGTCCATCCATCACCCATATACCCATCTATCTTAGTAGCATCTCCTATCTCTATATCTAAACCCAACCATGTTGGAAAATGTATATAGGGTCTCTAGATAATGTCTCTAATCTATAAGGTCTCAAATACCTATCTATAGTATGCTAAATCACATACTACCCTATTTGTATAAGGAATGACTAGGTATTTAGCATGTCTATGCACCATGTCTCCAAAACCAACCCTTGGGGTCCCAAGAGGGTGTATCACCCAAATGTGCTCATATGCCCAATAATGGAGCACAAATGTGATGTCAAGTCCTAGTCGAAACCTACTATACTAGATTCATAGCTTTCTATAAATCTTCCCTAACAATGTTAGAACTCAAGTAAATATTATCCTATACTCCAACATATATTCTATAACTATAGTGAAGCTCCATAGAAATCATCCTCCACCAGAGTTAGGTAGTAAATAATAAGTCAATGCCAACATAAGCATGGTCAACACTAATCTCTGTACTAGTACCTACTTGTATAGGGGATAGAATTAAAAAAGCTCCAACCATAAATATGATATTAACAACATCCTTACCATATAATCATGCTAGTGTTTTTGCATTTCCAACCTCTTAAATCATATAAACTAGGGTTCCCTAGATCGATAGTCTTAATATCTAATGGATGTACTCAGTAGTAATGGTCATCTCTCTTGTTGGAAGCCAGAAGATGTTGGTGGTATAATCCCACCACTCTAGAAAAGCCACTATCATGCCAATGTCCTAATGAACATGACAATAATGGTAGATCTCTCTAAAGCCCACTACCTCTAGATTTGCCCAATCCTCATCATCCATATCCTCTCATAACTCCCTCAATAATGGTGGTACCCTATCCCTCTTGGTTATTAGCTAGCGTACCTATCATAAATAGTATTTTATCAAGTAAATCCTAAATACTAAATGTTATATAAATTTATATCATCTCCTTTTGATTACTGTCGACCCATTAAATATTGATGTCATCTCCTTTTGATCGATGCCAATTCTTCTTGATTATAGTTGATATTTTTAGATCGATGTTGATTCCATTTTCCCCTAAGACTATTTTAACCCATTTTTCCCCAAGCATTCCTAATCTACACCCCTATATATCCTAAGTTACCCCTTTCCCTTAAACTAAACATTCTAATAACTCCAAAAACATAAAAAATAGTAAAATAAATAAAAATTTAAAATTGCCTAAAAATGTGTCACCTACCTCATAATGCACCTGTCATCATCATCGTCCACTCCCGCTAGCCTCCATCATCTTGTGTTTATGTTTTAATGCTCTAAAACCATTAAAATTTTGTTAGAGAACTCTTATACACTTGATAGCTAAATGAGAATTCTTGTTTATTAGTAGACTATTTATAGCCATTTTTACGATCGATGTTGATTCCTTTGATTAATGCAATTTTATATAATCATCATCGATTCCCTTGGTTTGATAAATGTTTGTATTTTGGATCATTTTTCTATGATTTTAGTTTGCTTTTGAAACCAGGCCTTATTACCTTTGTCATAGCTATCCCATGTTTTCTATTAGTCTTTAGATTAGAGACTTTTTGACCCCTTGTCAGTTCTCTAATCTCTTAGCTTATACCCTTGATTTTTGGTATCTTATCCCATGTAAGACCCCAAGGGTATATTTTTGTCTTGAGAAAATTTGTCTATAGGTAATACATACACCATATTCACATCAGATGCTTTGGTCTGCTATTTCATTCTCTTATTTTCTTGATAGCCTTTTTTTCTCACTTTACCTATTTTAGCTATGGCATTTTACTATTTGATCTAGTCTTTAGGGCATTACTACCTACTTTACTCTTTATTACATTAAGTGAAAATATCAAACTCTTTTGTAGCCATCCACATTTTTTTTTGTCTTTAGCTATCTTCCCTTTTGTCACTTTCACCTTACCCACTTTTGTTCTCCATTCCATCTTGTTCAAACTTGTGATCCATTCCATTTCACTTCCCAAAGCCTAGTTTGATGATTAATACCTTCTCACAATAAACTTGGGGTAGTAGACTCCTAATACTTTTTGTCTCTTAGGACACCATTATATACCACTCCACAAAAAGGGGTAAATATAGATGCTACTTTTATATATTATGTTGTCATGATATGTGCTCCCCAATGAGTAATTATTTAAATAATCACATTTTACCTTTATCTTTACCTTTCACCACATAAGTTAAATGAATTAATTACTATAGTTAAATAGTAATTAACCCCCTTTTTACTATCCTTAATCATAAAATCTCAAAATTAACTAAATATCTAAATCTAGCCAACCTCCTAACAAACTTATCTGATGGTTAAAATAACCCAAACAACCTCAGAAGTCATTTTATCTCTCATTTAGCCCATGCTAACCTATTGAAATGGATTTTTATTTAGCTTCACCCATTTTTGGTGAATTGACGTCGATCCTTCTAGATCGACATTGATCAATTAGGATCAACGTCAATCCATAGAAGCATAGTAGACCTTTATTACTCAGGAGGAATGAATGTGAAAGGAAGGAGACCATTTTGATAATGAATTTCTATCAAAACTAGTCACAAATCTTCATAGACTTTACCAACATCTTGCTACCTTTGAAGAGTACTTGATAAGTGATTATTATTAGGTGAGTTTGAAGGTCATTTTTAATTTTTTTGGTAACAATTTCTTCAAACCATCCAAGGTTAGTATTGCATTATATATAAGTATTTAGTTAATTTTGCATCTTTGTATTTTATCTATATTTTGTTTCTTTCATTTTATCAATTTTTAGGCCATCACTGTAGTCTTTTTAATATTAAATACTTTTGCATAAAATCGACATCGATTCATCTGAACTGAGATTGATCTTATTAGATCATCATAGATCTTTTGATAAATCATAACATAAGTTTTAAGCAACCTATTTTAAATATAATGACATTTTTATTTTATCTCTATCTATTCTACATTTAATTCTTATCATTTTATCAAAAATTTAGGTCATTATTATAGCTTGTTTTTAAATTTAAGATTTTATATAGAATCTACATCAATTCATCTGAATCGATATCGATCTTATTGGATCACCATCAATCCCTACTTAAATTTCAAAACATTATTTTCATCAAATTTTTAAGCTTTAAAATCTATTAAAATTTGCATTCTAGTTTGTTAAAAATCTATTTGTGCATGTAGATGACCCTGCCTAGATTAATACATGATACAATTAGCATTTTTGATATTCATATATCCCTTAACCTTTGTTTTCTAATTAGAGTGATATTGAATTTGAGCCAGGACTTTGAATCATAGCTTTCATATGTGATTTTGCATACATTGAAGAATAGTTGGCTGTAATTCAATAAGACATAGATATTGCTATTGAATTTTGGGATGTTATTTGTCATATAAATCTTGTTGTCAATTAATTATATTTAGCATTGCTTATCCATATTATACATATTTTATAATTTCATGTTTATTTATAAACTTAAATGTTGAATGTGGGTTGACATCCATCTAAGAAAGTGTATCACTTCTTGAGACTAGTTTCTTACTAGGTAACCCACTCATTTTTCTATTAATCTAGTTTTTATTTAAGTGTGGTGAATTACAGGTCATTCCTTCCCAGCCAAATAGGAGTTCACGCAAAGCTTGATCAATAGTGTGTAACCAACCTTCATCACCAGGTAACTCTAAACCCTATATGTACTTTGTTTTTTAGTAGCTAATTAGTCCATATTAAAAAGCATAAAAATACTAAAACAGTAGTTTTAGATTAAATATATTCAAATAGAGAAGAGACTCCATGCCCAATGGACTACATAAGGCATAATGTTTGGGTTCTCAAGCATAGTAGGCATGCTTCCCTATGAGTTGCTAGAAATATTTCCCATTTTTGGACCACATACCAAGCTTCAGCCTAGTTTGAGCAGATGAGCAAAGTTATGGATGGAATGAGTAGATTAAAGGCTTAAAAGTGAGTTTGGAAGTATAAATGAAGGGACCAAAAAATTATCATAATATTTAAATCATGAAAGAACACCAACCAGGCTACATAAGTCTTATAAATTCATCAAAACTTTGAAGGAATGATCAAAGGATGAATTTGGCAAGTTTGAAGCACCATACCATGATTAGGATATTATGTATAAATGAATAGACCTATTCACTTATGCATTTCATAAACTCACCTCATAAAGCCTCATGATAGAAAGGATTATAACACCATAAAGTTCTTAATGCTAGGATCATCCTCTAAAAGTTTCATGTCTTGGTGAGTTCTCTTGATCAAGTTATAAAGATTCAAAGTTAGACTTGTAGGATGGGATGTTCATGCAAATGTAAATTTTAAGCTCAACATTTAAGTTAAAATATTGATGGTAGTGTAAACATAAATTTATGGGTGCATGGACATCAATTTATGGGTGTATGGACATAAAATTTAAGACATGATAAATAGTTATTAAGGTTCAAAAATCCTAATATGGTCATGTGGACATAAAATACATTCACATAGATGTCAAATATAGGCACAAAGATGTCAATTTTAATCTCTTAAGCTAGCCATTTGAGTTTAAATGGTGGTTCTAGGCAAATCCAATGGCCTACATTCATTTATACATCCTGATCCAATGGTGCAAGTTTAAGTCAATGTGTCAAAGGATCTTTGATAGCAAGAAATAAAAGGCTAACATTAATTCATATAGCTTAATACTATGGTGCACAAGAGGTAAAATGGTTAAGGATATAATAGCATGGATCTATGAGGCCAATGGGAATAAATATAGGTTGAATTAATTTGATTGGCTTGAGCAATTTCTGTTGAACAAAGTCAAACCAAAGGGCAAATTTTAGACCAAAGAAAATAGGTAATGTAGGGTCATCTCATCTCCATTAGAGTTTAGCTAAACACCATTAAAGAGACACTTTGATGCATTTAGGTTAAAGGACATAAAGGTACTTCCATTAAAGCTAAATATGGATTTCTAGTTTGACATTTTATAGCCTATAGGGTTCATTCTGTGACTATGTTTGCCATATTTTAAAGAAAGATCTGTGCATATGAACTCTCAATTACCAAAAAGATATAATGGGTCTATTTAGACCTAATATTATCAAGAAATGGGGATAAATGGTCTATAGTTATACATCAACATAATGACTATAGGAAAACCAATAGTTTGATATTAGTTTTCCATCTATAGTGGATCTATGAACATGGGGGAAAGTTTAAGCATGATCCAATTTTAACAAGAGCTAACATTTCAAAGGATACCATGAAGGTATACATATATACCTAAATGGATTCATTTATATAACTAGTTGCAGGAAAGTGACCCTTCTCTCCACTTTTTCATGCCATGACAAACTAGTTAGGAGTAGTTTATAATAAGACAAAATTCTAATAGATTGATCTACTTTTTATAACTACATTGATGCCATAACTTAGATCAAAATAAATTTATACTATCATTGTAATTATAAAGGAGCATCAATGAGGGAATATTGTAACTATGTAATGGACCGAAATGACTTGGATCAATTAAGAAGCTTGAATGAGCATAAATGCAAAGATAGTTGTAACTATAGTTCAAATAGAGGTGAGGTCATTGATCCCTCTTTTAATACCAAAATATATCTATCTTACTTTCCTCCTGTATAAAAATATATCCTTTGAGATATTATTGAACATACCTCAAGATGGTATGACAAGACTCTGCTAGAACTTGTATTATGTACCTCTTAGAGTAATGAGAAAAGTATTTTTTGTAGTGTTTTGTTAATCTGTGTTAGCATTTTTTTTGTTTGTTTGATGTGTAAAGTGGTCTAATCTCCCCTTTGAAATGCTAAGTTTAGCCTAAATGATAAAATTTTTATTTTTAGATCATATAATGTGTCTTAACATTGATCTCTCATGGATATAGTGGACTACCAAATGTAAGTGTCTTCAATCAAACCTTATTTTCATTGCTCCCTAGTCTTAGTGCATCCAATTAACCTCTATATGAAATATTGTTACATAAAAACTATAGTAAGCATTGAATTAGCTTATTTCATAGTCCATTAGTGTGTTAAAGAGTCCAATCTTAAGAGTGGATATGACAAATTCATGATGCATCACCATAAGATAGATAGGTTTTTATTTATGCAATTTCTTGACTCTTTTCACCTTAACTTGTTTAGGTCTTAAAAAGAGAGGTCCAAGATATCATATCTAAAGAACTAGCCTCATTAAAAAACTTAGAGGTTTGGTCTAGATATAGGCATACCATAGCCTTAGATAATTCCCGTGTTAGTCTAGGTATGGGTTAGACTTGAACAAATCTGACCTCTATTGGGTGTTATCTAAATAGCTAAAAATTCTATCATTCCCTTAACCAATTATAGTTTCTCTCAAATTATCACTTATTTCATATGATAAATTGAGATTATTTTTTGATAAAGGTCATCATATTTTCACCTGGTCTTACAAAGAAATGCCTGGTATTGACCCTATCATTGTGGTGTGTAACATCATCACTTATCCTGATGCCAAACCTATACATCAAAAGTAGTCGAAATTTCCACCCAAGGTTTTCAATTTATGTCACAAAGAAATTATCAAACTTCTCAATTGTAAATTTATCAAGCCATTAGATTATTTTGAATAGGTTTATAACATATTTCCCATTCAAAAAAAGGTCACTATGGTCATTCACATTTGCATATATTTCCATAATCTTAATCTTTATTATCCTAAGGATAATTTCCCTTTACCTTCAATAAATTCCATTATCGATTCCACAATAGGTTATGAATTTTTCTCTCTTATGGATGACTTATTAGGATACAATCAATTTCATATCATTCCCAAGGACCAACATAAGACCACTTTCACCACAAAATGGGGCAACTATTCATATGTTAAAATTCCCTTCAACCTCAAAAATGATGAAGTCATTTATCAATAAGAAATGAATCATATATTTCATGATCTTATCCATAGAATTGTAAAAACCTATGAGGATAACCTCATTATTAAATCTAAAAATCTTAAGACTCATCTTTCTGATCTTGCCATCATCTTTGAATGTCTTCTTAAATATCAAGTTAGATTAAATCCTTACAAATGTGTCTTCAATGTCACATCTAATTTTTTTTAGGGATTCTTAGTCTCTCTCAATGGTATCAACATCGACCCTACTAAGATTAGTGTTATCATTAACATGCCCATCCCTCATTCCATTCTAGACATTTTCACTTACCTTGGCAAACTTGGGGCAATCCAATGATTCATCCCCAAAATAGCATACCATATCCACTATGTCAATTCTCTTCTTAAGAAAGGTAATGCTTTAGAATAGATAGGTCCTTGTCAAAAATCATTTGATAATATGAAATAATCATTATTTCACTCACCTATGCTTTATCCTCCTTCTAATGATCAACCTTTGATCCTATATACTTCTTCCATAACCATATCAGTTAGGATAATGCCTTCCCAACAAGATGATATTGGAAGATAGTATGCCATCTATTACATTAGTCTATGCCTCATTGATTATGAGAAATGTTATACAAAAGTATAACATTATTACCTCACCATTTATTTTTAGCTAAAAATCTTTGACATTACATGTTTTATTAGAATACTTATGTCATCATTCATTCTAACCCCTTTCATCACTTATTTTCCAAAGCATTTCTTCCTAGAGATAGAATTGGAAAATGGATGGGCCTCCTTATGAAATTTGATCTCCATATTGTAACTCAAAAAGATGTTAAAAAATAGGTCATAGCCGATCAACTTTCCATAGTTCCTATACCAACTACCAATCACCTTCAAGATAGTCTTCTTGATGATAATATTCTATATATTAAAGGTCTCAATAAAGACATTTATCTTAAAGATTGATTCCATAACTTCACTATTGATATTGAATCAAGTAATCTCGATGAGTCCATTATCCTTCCTAATACTACTAAACCTAAAGTAGTTATTGAATAAATTATTGAAATCAATGTTGACTCATATGAGGATAATTGGACCCTTCACTTTGATGGTTCTAAATGCCTTTAAGGAGCTAGGGTAGGTTGGATTATTATAAGTCCTCTTGTAAAAATCATTCCTTTAGATTTTTGTTTAAAATTTGACTTCAATAACAACATGGTAGAGTATGAAGCTTTAATCGTAGGCATAAGAGCTACCCCTAATTTAGATATCTAATACCTACATAATTTAGGTGATTCTTAGCTCATTTTCTACCAAGTCAATGGTGATTACCAATGTAAAAGTAAGAATATCATTATCTATCATAAAATTTCAACTACTCTCACCAAAGATTTCATATCTTTCACTATCAAGCCTATCCCTTAAGATCAAATTTCTATTCTTGATTCCCTTACCTCTTCAACATCTCTTTTTCATCAGCACTAAGTTCTTTATGATCCCAAAATTTTTATACAAATAAGAAAATATCCATATTCTACTCAACCACATGATTCAATTATTTGACACATTGAATCTGTCATCATTTGATGAAACCCATGGTATAAAGACATCATTCAATTCTTTGAACATCAAACTTATCCTCCCAACTTAGACTCTTGTGAAAAAACTCACAATCATAAATAAGTTTTTAAGTATAATTTTGATATAACATCCTTTATTATCTCAATGCTTAAGGTACCTTACTCTATTATGTTATTCAATATGAGGTTCCTCCTCTTCTTGAACAAGCACTTGGTGGCATTTGTGGTGACCATTATGGTAGACATACTATGACCTAAAAATGCTTACATATGCGATAATTTTAGCCTACTATTGAAAAGGATTCCATTAAATTTGATAAAACATGTACTCCTTTCCAAATTGATGATGATCTAATCCATTCACCTCCAACTGAGCTTCAAACTATAAAATCTCCCTGGCCATTCTTTGATAAATTAATGCGATCTCAAGATGGGCATGCCTTTATAATCACTGCCACCAAATATTTCACCAAGTGGGTCAAGTCTATGTCACTCATTATATTAATTAGTACTAAAATCTCCAAATTTATCCTTAATCAAATCATTTTCCACTTTGGTTTTCCTCATACTATCATTTTAGACAATGATGGTAATTTTAAAAACAAAGATATCAAATAATTCTATGTTAAATTTAAAATCAATCATAAATTTTCCACACCTTATCATCCACAATGTAATGGATAAGTTGAGGCCACTAATAAAATTATTAATAAAATTCTCCAAAATAATTTTTTTTAAACCCACATGGATTGGCACCTTCATTTGTATCCTAATATTTAGGCTTATTAGACTAGCATGCGTGCTACTAATAGGATAACATCATTCTCTCTAGTCTATGGTTTTGAGTTAGTCCTTCCAAGAAGTTGAGTTTACCTCTCTCTATATATCTCTTTATGGTATCATACTCGATGAATAATTATGTGAAGCTCACCTTTATTCCCTTGATCTCCTTCATGAATGCCATCTTTTTGCTTTGCAACACAATCACCAATACAAGGCCCATATTTCCAAAAATCGCACAAAATGTGTCAAAGTTCACACATTTAATGTTGATGATATTTTCTTTAAGTTATATTACACTAATGATAAATTAGGTAAATACACCTAAAAATGGTGGATCCCCTATTTAGTCAAATATATTGTTGGTCTAAGTACCTATCACCTTCTGTAGTCATATAAAATGTCCAAATTGGTAGTCTAGGTATGGCTTACAACACCCCATCCATATGTCCTTCTTACATGCTCTTGTGACCCTTTTAGACACTATTTTGCTCATTTTTACTCATCCAAAACCTTATAAACCTTGATTCCACCTCAACTAGATAATATTCCTTGTACTAATCCTATTCCCCTAGGTCCTAAGCTTATAGGATAGGAGAATCACATTTAGACTATATCATTGGGCACCAAAGTGTCCCATTTTTGGTGATTTTATTATTTTTCACTTTGAGCCCCAATGGTCATTTTCATCTTGTCTTATCCTTAATTATGTCAGCCTAGTGTGAATGCATCTGACCCATGACCAATTTTTCCCTATAAAAGCCCACTCAAAGCTCATTTACAAAGGGAGGGTGACAAAACTTACAAATAAATCAATAATACAAATCAATCACAAAGAAAACCTTCCCTATTCTCTACATATAGTCATCTAATATAACTACAAACATACTCAAATCTTCATACTAGTCCTTAGCCACCTTAAATACTATCAAATTGACATTTGCATCCACATCACACTATTATTTAAAGCACACTAGTTGGGAGAACTACATATGGCTTGATTCCTCTTTAGAGTATTGGTACGCAGGTAGAATACCCACACAAGGGGTTTGGATTTCATGTTTATTACATATTACACACTAACCCCCCTCTTTCTCAAGTGACTCAAATATCATTTTATCAAGCATGATGGAGGGTTAGGGTTTGAAGACAAAATAAACTTCATAGAAAGTTTCATCAACAAGAAACACTTATTTTTTCACATGCAGGCTCACATAGGCACAATGCAACTACCCAAAATGTTTTAGGTCTCTATGATCAGTTTCAACAATAGTGGTAGGAACAAACAACAATAGTAGACACCAAAGCATCCAATTTTTGGTGCTCCTATTCTTTCATTAAAAAAAATATAGATTCAATTTTACAACACCTTCCTAGTCCTACACAACCATTTTCAACATTTATATCAACCATCTCAGTCTATTTTTAGATAAGTTGTATTTCTTTTTATATATTGCTATTTTTAGAAAGGTAGAAAAAGATAAATAATTACTCAAATCAAGACTATAATTTTTTTTATATTTTGTACCTATTTATTAATCTAGACCCTTAAATAAAATAGGAACAAAACTCCATTATTCCCAAAAATGTTAAATCATTTGGTGAACCTGACTTACTTCATTTACACATACAAACCCTAGAAACCCTAGGAAAAATTCCTTGCTAATTTTAGAAATATTCTTCTAATTTTTCTTGCATATATAAATTAGAATTTCAAATTAAAATTTTAAAATTTAATATAATAATTTTAAAAACTATTTCTTTCAAACCTTAGTTGAATATACTAGGTCCCTATGTTTTTGAGGTATCACCTTACATGTTAGTAAGCTTTGTGTCCTTTTTATGCATACTCTAGTTCACTATTTTTCAAATCATATATTACATTTATTTAATCTTCTCTTTCATTTTGCAAATTGTTTTCCTTATGCCACCTAAACTCCTTGCATTGATTCCTTTGAGACAAAGTGCAAAACTTAGTGGCAACCCTCTTGAATTCACCCAGATTCCTCCAACCCATCTATATACCATGGATAAATAACCAATGTAGTTTCCTAATTTAGATCATACACATCCAAATTACACTAATTTCCATGAAGATAATTCTAACAATGAGTATTATGAGAATAACAATGGGTATGCACACACTAATGATCATGCTCCACCACATGGAAGTACTGATCCACTTCTAACTATAATTGATTATGATGTTATCATCAACAAAGATTTGATACTATAGATTTTTAAAGAGAGAGACTTAGGGAACAACCCTAATATCATGCCATTATCTTAAAATCTATAATGGAAATTAAAAAGGCTAAGCAAGTTGAGTCTTTCATTCTTTTAGAACAATCAGTTGCAAATGACACTATAGAGGCAACTAATTCTTAATAACCCCCTATAATAACCTAATCTTCCTATGTGGCACTACCAGTTACAACTAGTACATCTTCACCTCCTGATGTGACTATTTTTGTGTAATAGATAAAATCTCTTCAATCCAAGGTCTTACATCTTGAGCAAGGTACCTTTAGACCAACATAGGATTTGGATTATTTTTCTCTACTTCATACACCATTGGCATGCCATATTGCTTCTACACTCTTGCCACTAGGTTTTATTCAACCTAAACTCACTCTATATGATGTCAAGGATGATCCAAAGACACACTTGAGAGATTTTCACATAGCATGCTTAGACTATGTACCAAATGATTGTTTACTAACCAGGCTATTTCAATGGAGTTTAAAGGATTATGCTCTACAATGGTTCTATAGTCTACCAAATCAGTTGTTCAAAGTATTCAATACTTTAGCTAACATGTTCATAGATCATTTCAACATTAACATATATGATAAGATTTCTTATGCCCAAGTTACATAATAGAAATAAAGGTGAAATGAGTATCTTATAGATTATGTTCTTAGATACAAGACTATCTTGGCTAAAATGACTAGCTCCATAGCTGATCAAGAATTATAAGATCTCTTCAAATAGAGTCTTCTACCAGCTTTGCATGAGTCAATAATGTTCAAAAAGTTTTCTTCCTCCATTGAATTGTGTCATACACTAAAGAAAAGGGAAGTTAAATTACTTTCAATGGGAAAACTCTAGTACACAAGCATATCAAAAACAATAAACAAGAGTAATAGTAAAGTCCTATACAAAGTAAAGGTTAATGATAACAAAAGTTAAAATCAACCTATAGTTATTGTGACTTTAGAGCCCCCTCAATAGGTGGTTTTATTAGTGCTTCCTCAACAAGCATTTACCTATCTACCAGTATCTCTATCTAGAGTCTTTAAATAAATATTAGAATGCAATATCATATCTCTCCCTCCTATTCAAGAAGTTGATACAACAAAGCCTCTTCCATGAGGATATGATCAGAATGTATTATATAATTTTCATTGGGAATCAAGCCACATAATGAATATATGCATCAATTTGTGACACAAGATACATGACTTAATAGATGGAAACCTTATTGATCTTGGCACTCCAGTTGAGCCTCCTCAGGTTAAGCAAGCATAGGACAAGGGTCTAAATTTTTTTTAAGATGTTTTCCCATAGCATTCTAAATAGGATATAAAGGTCACACCAGGTGTTCACCATGCATATAATACACATCATCCACTAGATACATATCGAGAACCTTCAATTGAGTCACACCCTTTAAGTAACATGATTGGTGTGTATAATTCTAGAGTTCTAGTTAGACCTTCGATCTCTTTTTAAGAGCAAGAGATAGTTGAGAATGATTCAAATTACTATGTACTCTTTATCAGAGTCTACATAGTTATCAGTGGATTCAATTGGAACATATAAATTTTATTGGGTGAGATTATACTTCTTCTATAGATTGGTCTAGCACATGTGGCCACAACATTTACTATTATTCCTAGTGCAAGAGTGTTCAACATGTTTCTTCGTCAACCATGGATCCAAAAAATTCATTCAGTACCTTCTACATTTCACAAATACATGAAATACATTCATGATAATTAGGCTGTAACAATTGGTGGAATTTTGTATGAGTTACCACTCCTCACTTTAGAGCCATCTCCTATTCTACAGTCACCAGTTTTAGCTTCTCCACTAGTTACAATTCTTCCTCTAGTTAAAACTTAGACATAATTGATGCCTCCCTCGCTAGAATATAGAGTTAATATAGTTACACAAATGCCTTTCTTAGAGTGACAAGTACATCAACAATAGTTTTAGGACTCTAGATAGTTTCAGCTACAATATTCACACCTAGGGTAGTATCATTGAGGTCTCATGCCTCTACACATAGAGAACATTTTTAGAGAGATTATTATACTACCAGATGGGTCCCTAAGATACCTATAGTTAAATCCACTTCTTAGAGTTACAAGGGGACCCCACAGTCAGTTTTCACTTAGATATTTCAGATTACTTATAACATACACAACTTTTAGAGTCACAATCTCATCCCTTCCATCATGCTTCATGATCATGCATGATCCATATCCTTGATACATGACACCATGATAGGGAGTATTTTATGAGACCCATCGGTTAGTATCATTTATTTTTAGTCTTTCTTGTACATAGTTTCTTTCTACTTGTATATACTATATTTTTGCTTACTTGTGCATAGCTTATTTCAAAATACCAAAAATAATAAAATATTTCAAAACACAAAAAACAATATAACATGTCAAAATACATAAACATTCAAATAACTCAAAACACCAGAGATTTTTTAATTATATGCATTATCTATGCTTTACATTTATACTACCATGCTAGACTTACATTTTTCTATTTTATGTTATTGTTTATCAATTTATTTACATTACCATGCTTCACTTGATCTTCTTTGAGTGTGTGTAGTAGCACCCAGATCCTTGATTGCTTCACTCTACCCATTGAGGGGGCATCCTATTTTTACATTTGATACATACATCGACATATTTACCAATCGGGGGAATCTTCTACATGACTACACCATCTAAGTTATGCCATTCCTACACCACACTCTAGTTATCATGTTGATGTACATTACTTACTATCTTACATAGATTATTCTATTGACACTCACTAGTATAAAGCACTTATGTATTTATTAGCATCTATCTAGTCTTGTACTACATGTTTTGTATACTTTCACTTCTTTCTTTGATCAGTTAGATGTGATAGTATTTCTAAAATTTACATGCCTTCTTTTCTTGCTTTGAGTAGCTAGATGTGATTGCATTTCTCAGTTCTAATTTTTTTACTTGTGTGTGACTTAAGACATTTGCTAATGTCCTTTATTTTTATTCTTATATGTGCTTGTGGTCCTCATGCCAATCTTGTTTATTTTCAATTGTGTATACATGTGGATATTTGAATATGCCTTGTATGCTCTCTTTTTCTAGTTTGAATGACATGTGCCCATGTCCCTTGTTTGCTCATCCCCTTGGCTTATTTTGTATGATTTTTGCTTCTTGCTTTGTGTGCTTGTTTGCTTCTTAGTTATTTGTAATGCCATGATCCACATCATGCATTATTTTGCCTTCTTGGATGCCATGTTGTACATCATGTTCCATCCCTCCTTTAAAATTAACTAGATTTCCACTTTCAGTTCAATATACTACACATGTTATTACATTGTTACATCTATCTAGGCATACCATTATTGATCTAACAATCTCCAATACAAAATATACTATATCTTAACATATATTTTGGATTATAATTTATATATCATTTATTTCATAGAATAACACACTTGTAGGTCTCTTTCTTTTATGGGTATGTTGAGACCAACAACCCCCTATCTTTTTTTTGAAAGGAGGACCCCTATATTTATTTTTGAAAAGTCTGTATTCTGGACTAGATGTGAAGAGTTATCTTATCTTAGATTTTTAAAGGAAAATAAATTTTGAAAGAGGAATATGTGCTTTGATATATTTGATCATGTTTACATTTCATGGTTCAAAATTTCTAATAATTATCTTCAAGGTGATTAGTTGCAAGTTCCATAGAAGAAGTTAAGGTTTATAAGGAACAAACCCTAAAAGGGTTTAAATTTAAACACTTGCAAGAAAATAATAATGGGAAATTTAATTTTCTTTTGATTAAATGATCCTAAGTATAACTTTATATTAAGCTTAAAATATGTTTTTTTCTTTCAAACAAGACCAAATATTAATATAAAACCTTAGACTAAACTTAAAACATGATCGGGTATTAATTTAAAACTTAAGTGCCCTTTTATAGATTTAATAGTGATCGTTTGCTCAAAGGTTTCAATTTAATGGTGCATATTAAATATGACACCCAAAAGGAAGTTAATAGTTGTTAACCACTCAAGATTTGATCTAATGGTGATTATTTGCTCA
Organism: Torreya grandis; assembly: GCA_037957365.1. Taxonomy (NCBI): domain Eukaryota; kingdom Viridiplantae; phylum Streptophyta; class Pinopsida; order Cupressales; family Taxaceae; genus Torreya; species Torreya grandis. Next base: position 1,238,862 of record JARHVA010004794.1, read on the forward strand.
AAGATTTCAATCCAATGGTGTGAATTAAATTTGATACCCAAAAAGAAGTTAACAACTAACTATTAACCACCCAGGATTTAATCCAATAGTGATCATTTGATTAAAGATTTCAATCCAATGGTGTGAATTAAATCTAACACCTAAAAGGATGTTAACAAATATTAACCACTTCAGACTTGATCTAATGGTTCACATTGCCTTGAAGGTTCTCAATCTAGTGGTGCACATCAACCTAGAAGCCTCAAGATCTAATGGTTTTACATGTGGCATTTAGTTATTGGATCAAGAAATTTCATTATTTTAAATTTAATAGGTTTGCACTCATCATTTGACATCTGTGATGATGCATTTAATGGGACCAAACCCATCAAATTTAAATTGAAATATAAATATTTTATTGTCTAAAATTTGATAGGTTCACCCCCATCATTTGACATCTGTAAGGATGTATTTGACAAGTCTAAACCCATAAAATTTAACTAAAATAATTTTTAAATCCTAATCAAAGGTGGAATTTCTAAAGCCTTTTAAGAATTTTTTAGTTTTCTTATAAAGGCAAGATTGAGATAGAAAAATCTTGGCCTAAGTCATTTTTATTGATTAAAATGGTAAGCATCTTGTAGGAATGAATGGTGATCACTTACTCACTATATTTGATCCAATGGTGTGACAAAATTTAAGAATTTTCAAAGGCCTCAAAATCTTGACACATTGCATAATCAATACGCTCAAAGATCAAGAACTAGTGAAATGCAAGGAGCTATATTTAGATTTTCAAAGCAAAATAAAAGGGACTTTTGAAAACCAATAGTCACTCTTAAAAGGACATTTATGAAAAATTACTATGAAAGGCACATAACCCTACCACATAAGCTCCACATAAGTATGGAGGATCCAAATGAAAGATATCTCATGATTGAAAACACATGAGATAGGATAGTAAGGTTCCATCATATCTAAGGCATGGATGAGATCAAAGTTAGATGTTTTGGTCATTAAATAAAAAAAAAACTATAAACCCACTATAAAGAAGGCCAGCGTAAGTTCAAATTGATTATATGACACTTGAGATAATTACAAACTAAATTTAGAATAGGTGCCTTAGTAAGAACTTTGATAGATTTATAATTACAATACAATGTTATCAATGGTAGTGGGTAGGCAATAGATGAAGATTGAAGTAGAGATTTATATAAATTTAGATGGTGAAGAAAGGGTCTTTAGATACACATAGTTGGATTCAATAGCATTAAATGTACATGGAATCAAAAATTGGTCTACATTATTCTTCTTTGTCTAAGAGTTACAACCAATTTCCCAAGAAGAAAAGAGGAATGATTCAGTATACCAAAGATACAACGATTTAGTATCAATTTAAATGACAGACCTTCATCATGTAGTTGTTAAATCATATGTAATTCATTGCATCGACCTTCTTATTCCTATTTTTGTTGACTATAGAGTAGATGGAGGATGGATTATTTATGAAGGAAATGTCAATAAAGTTACATGCATAGCTCCCATGGCCTTTGAGACTTATTATAAGCTCCCTTTACCTCATGTTGATCTTCCATCTTTTAGAGAATGGATAAATTCCCAAAACCTAGATTCATTTCTTTCACCTTGGTTAATCCAAGGTTCCCATGTTTTTAGGACCCCTAATGGTGAGATTCCTATTAACCAATTCAGAGAGGGTGTTAGGGTAGCTATGAAATTATTTAACAAAGCCTTTGGTGCTTCTTCTACAACTTATGTGAGTAAGGTCTAGGTGTCTTATGTCCATTGCATGTTGGAGTGGAACCTAACCCCTCACATTGGAGACTTAATAAGTTTTTTCTTGGCTAAACAATTTATAGACATCAAGAGAAAGACCTCCAAATATTTATTTATGATGTATTACCTCTTAGACTCACTCTTATCCTCTATTAATTTCCCTAGCATATAAAATTTTTCCCCTATGGTAGGAGTACCATTTCCCATCATTACTCCAAACTACATATTTTCAAATATAGGAATCATATACAATTCATATGTGATGGTGTCTTCCTAGTTATTTTTGAGATAATCACTAATATTCCCATGCCTAGACTTCATCTTCTAATAAAAAAACAAGTGGAGACCATGTGGGATGTGTGGTTCTCTCTTGATTGCACTGTAATAAGGATAGAAGGAATCATGGTCCAACTATATAGACTGCCCATATATGTTCCCAGTAAGCTTGCAAAGCAAGACAATGCTTATTAAATTAGACAAGGCTAATTATAAGGACTCACCAATGAAATTCATAAAAGAATATTCTTTTTTAAAAGTATATGCTAGTTTGTTAGCATATACTCTTTCTTGTCAAGTTGGCATGATTTTTTTTTGCATTGTGGCTTTGTATCAAAGATATCTGTCCTTATCCACATCTATATATTTTTGAAAGTTAATTGGTTAACTGCCTATGTTTCCTATAAATAGGTAGATGGTTACCATTTGTAAAGGGACATTTATTGAGCAATTGATACTAGGCCATTTAATATAACTAAGGAATTCTGAAAAGATTGTTTGGATAGTTTTCATTAAATGTCTATGCTATCTCTCAATTACAGGTAATTATTTTGAATTTGAATGATTCTTATTGTTTGAGTTACATTATTTGTCATAGGGTTATTAATTTGTGCTAAATTTTAAATTGACTATAAAGATCTCAAATAAACTTCATTTTATTTTCTCTATATTTGGATGTACTTAGGTTATTCAGATCATAATAGTAAATATTTAAAGTAAATTTGGTTCTTACTTATGATTCATATTTTTCCTTTGAATTTTTCCTAATTTGTGATATAATTTGAGCTTATGCTATTTTATAACATAAATTGGTTCAAATGTGCTCAAAGTAATTGGAATTTTGTCATAATATTTGAGATGAAAACCTGCAATCACATATCTTTCTTCCTTCCCTTCTTTTTTCTTATTTTTATCAAGATTCACTCTAGCTTAGAGGTCATTATTAATAATCATTTAGTTTATCTACCAAATCCTTAGAATTATTAAGTATTCAAATAGTATATACCTTGGTGGCTCCCAACCACTAAATCAAATAAATATTGTGGATAGTTTTCATACTTTGATTCTATTCCACCACAGACAATCACTGAATAGTCATAAACTACAACTCATGCCATGGATTATCAAAATCCTAAAATGAGAAGTGTTCTTCAACACTAAGAGCATCTATGGTACAATTATAATCATCAACAAGAGAAGCTCTAATAACAACAGAAGGAGGGCCTCTTTAAATATGCTTAATATGTTTAGAGTGTATTTGGTCAGAATTATTGACATTCTACATGACTATGTTTCTTTTAACATGAATTGTGTAAAGATTGGTGACCTTTAAAAAAATATAGCTTTTATTGTTAAAAATTTATTAGTATTTAGAGTTAGGATGGCTTATTTTGCTCAAAATTGACAATTTTTTGACAATAAAAAGTTTATTTGAGTCATAAGTTATAAAGATTGGTCATCTTTGCATAATTCAGTACATCTTTGAACTTGTTTAGTTAAAGATTGAGGTCTTTTGTCCTCTTATGATTTTTTTTTTTGTAAATTAAGTTTTAGTGTGCATATTATTTGTCATTATTTGGAAATTAATGTGTTAAATCATGTTCTAGAATAGGATCCTTAGTCTTCAAGCTAGAATTACCAAGGATTAGGACCGGATCACATTCAGAGACTAGAGAACCCTTGCTCAAACTAGAAACTCACAGAAGGACTAGGAAAATAGAGGTAAATGTAGGTATTCTAAATATATAACATCATCACCTTTCCAAGGGATTCCTATACTTGATATTCATCCAAACATGGCATGGCTTAAAAGTTCCCTTATCATTATACAGAGTGTGGTTCATGATCTACCACGTAATCCAAAAAAATATTTGCCAATATTTAGTCCAACTAGTATTATGACTACTGAGGAACATGTTAAATCTTTTAAAGATGCATTAAGATTGTTGATTGTTATTCATGAAGATGTAGCATGTAGGTTGTTCCCATTTACATTTAAATATGTTACATATGAATGGTTCCTCAATTTACCTGACAATTATATTATCTCATGGAATAATTTTGACACTATTTTCATTGATCAATTTGGAAAGATAATAAGTCCTTATGTCATTTATCATCAATTCAAAACTATTAAGAGATATACAAGTGAAATTATTAGGTCATTTAATGCCAGGTTCTAAAATATGTTTAGTCAGACCATGGATCCATATAAACCTAATGAAGCTTTAGTTTTGAAGGTTTATAAAGATGTTGTTGAACCCATGACTTCTAGGTTTTTGAAGAGAGCTATTACACTTATCATCACATTGGCTCAAGACTATTTTGAAGTAGTGGTTATTAGTGACCAAATGCAACCCCAAGGATAGATGGCTTATTCTACCCCAAATGTTAATCCTCAAATGCCTACATTAAACATTTTCCTAAGTAATAACCAAAATACTCTAGCATTAAATCAGTTTCCTACTTTGAATGTATTATCTACTAGTCATGTTATCCCTAATCAAAATATAGGCTTCTTGAGCCATCAAGTTAGCAATGGATTTCATGACAATGATTAGAAGGATTTAGTGCCTGTCAATGGCATTAATAGTAACCAAAGTCAAAATGCTAAGGTTCTAAAAAATGAGAATGAATCTATATTGAAAATGGTACAAAAGCTTAGCATTATTTTTTTACAATTGAAAAACAAGATGGTAATGCTAATGATAATTCTAGAAGGAACTTCACTTTCCAAAAATTCAATAGACCTGGGAATAGGTTTAATAATGATAGTTTATATAATAATAAAGCTAATGAGTCTTTCCCTAGAAAAAAGAATATGGATATAAACCTCAATGATATTACCTTACCAAATTATTGTGGGGTGCATGATACTTCCAAACATGGTGAGATTGATTGTATTGACTTTTGTAAGGCCTTAGGAAGCTTTTCAAGAAGAACTTGACAGATTTGAAGTGGTTCCAAACAAAGAGGTTGCTAAAAATTCTTTTGAATCTAAACCATTTGACCAAGTGCATATGGTGGAAACTTTTAATTTCCCTTTTCAAGAGGATAATGAGCCTGAGAATATTCATAAGGAAATTCAAGCATTTCAACAATTTTTGAAGACATATCCTCTAAGAAATAGGGAAGAAAAAAAATTGACTACCTCTACCCCTCCTAAAAATTATGGGACCCCTCTAGACACTATATTAAAGAATAATCCTGAACCTCTTAGAGGAAGTTCTTCTAAGTTAATGTTAATTTTTAATCCTCCAAGAAAAGATGGCTACAACATTGTGGAAAATATGAAAAGGATTAAAGATAATATCACTCTACACGAGCTAACTCAAATCACATATCAAAGAGACTTACTCTTAGAATCTTTGTCAAATAAAATTGGGAAACCCCTTAAGAATGATAGTGAAAATTTAATTACATAAGTGATCAAAGTAGAGTCTCCACCTTTCTTACTTATAGTCAGGATATTTGGAAAAAAAAATCATAATTGTCTTTTAGATTTGGGATCCTCAACCAGCATTATGCCTGTTAGGATATGTGAACAAATCGAGTTAACTCCAATCAAATATGATAGGGTAGTCACTCATTGGATAAATCTAGAGTTAAGGTTGTAGGATAATTATTGAATGTGCATATACAACTAGTTAGTGAACCAAGAGTTCAACAATTCATTGATATCCAAGTGGTAGAAATGCCTAGTGCTTATGAATTGTTTTACAGTAGAGAATAGACTAAGGATTTAAATGGATATATGTCTACTAATTGTTAGCACTTATGGATTCCTTGGAAAGGTGTGCCAAATAAAATAAGAGTAGAAAGGGAACCTCAAATCAAACACATGATAACATAATATAATTCTATTAATGAAAGGGTAAATTTCTTAGATTTTGATTTGGGAGTTTTTACTTTAGAAATTACAAAAGAACTAGTTTCTAAGAGTTCTTATCAAATGTGTGGTTTGTGGAAGCTATAAATTGATGGTGCCGAGTGACAATTAGGATCAAGAGCTGGTATTGTATTGATGAATCCTTAAAAAAAGCAATACCATGCAACTTATAAGTTACAATTTCCTTCCACTAATAATTTAGCTGAGTATGAGGCTCCCATACTTGGATTGCAGTTTGCCATTAAACACAAAGTTAAAGAACTCCTTGTCTATGGAGACTTTGAAATTATGGTTAATAAATTAAGAAGTAAGTACCAATGAAAATTATCTTACTTAAAGAGATATAATTTTAGGGTGTGGGATTTGATCTAATCTTTTGATGCCTTCAGCATCTTATCTATTCAAAGAAAAGAAAACAAAACTACTGATCAGCTTGCCTATATTATAGATAATCTCATGCCTAATAATGATTATCAAAGCATCAATATTGATCTAATACCTTGTCCTTTAGTTCCTGACAATATAAATCATTTCCAAGTTTTCAATGATGATCAACAAATCATAGATTTCTTAACTAATTATGGGGCTTGTGAAGCTCACATTATTGATGATATTGATGAAAATTCTCATAAGGAGGAAATTAATGGTAAAATAATCCAATTAAGTGATAGTAAGATACCTAAAGGGATGATTTAATTCAAAAGCCTATTTGATTTTGACAAAATTTCTGAAGCACCTAAGCAACCCAAGGTAAATGGTAAGGATTATCATGCAGTGAATCTTGGCTCACATGATCAACCCCAAATGGTGAATATAAGGAAGGTTTATACTAAAATGGAAAATATAAAAGCTAGAGAGTTGATTACAAAATATAAAGATGTAATTTCTTAGTCTTATGAAGATTTTAAAATATTTGACCCGAGGATCATTACTCATACCATACCTCTTCAAGAAGGTTGAAAACCTTTTAAACAGAAGCAAAGGCCAGTCAACCCTATTTTAGAACCCATTATTTTTAAATAATTCATGAATCTATTGGATGTAAGGATAGTGTTTCCTATTAGACATTTCAGTTGGATGGTAAACCTAGTCCTAGTCAGAAAAAAGAATGGACAAATAAGATTGTGCATAGATTTTAGAAATATGAATAGAGCATCTAAAAAGGATAATTATTCTTTACCTTATCTAGGCCAAGTTATCCAAACTATTTTAGGATCTTCCATGATGTCTTTTTTGGATGGATTTTTTGGATATGACCAGGTGCTTTTCGCTCCAGAAGATAGGATGAAAATAGCTTTTACTACTAAATGGGAAACATATGCTTACAAGATAATGCCTTTTGGATTAATTAACATAATGGAAATTTTCAAAGGCCCATGGACCATGCTTTCCAAGGTCTAGTGGGCAAGTGTATCATCATATATATGGATGATCTTATAGTATTTATAAAAATAGAGAAGAGCACTTCATACATTTGAGACAAGTATTTGATAGATACAAGAAGTATGGTGTATCTCTTAACCCTAAGAAAAACATATTATGTGTCACTAAAGGAAAATTTTTGGGACATATCATTACCAAAGATGTAATATCTATGGATCTTGATAGATTAGAGGCCATTTATAAAATTGGGTTGCTGAATAGATGAGAAGAACTTAAGTCATTCTTTGGCAAGATTCATTTTGTGAGGAAGTTTATTTCAGGATTCACTAAGATTGTTAAACCTTTGAATGACTTGATTAAGAAAGATGATATAATTTCTTGGAATGAAAAATCCAAGAAGGCCTTCACTCATACTAAGAAGGAAATTACTAAAGCTTTAGTCCTCATAAGTCCTAATTTTTTAAAGGATTTCTATCTATATTCACTTACTCTTGAGCATACTATGGATACAGTGTTAACTCAAAAAGTTGATGGGAATAATCAACACCAAATTTAAGAATGAAGAAGTGAATTATTATGTGATTGATAAGATAGCTTATGCAATGGTAAAGGCAATAGAAAAATTTAGATATTACCTCCTTAGAAATAGGGTACATGCTATATTACCTGATCCACCTATAAAACTTATGTTGAGTCAGAATGAGCTTAGAGAAAGAAGAGGGAAATGGATGGAAATTCTATAATAATATGATATAGAGATGAAAATATCCAAATTATTGAAATGTTAGGGTTTAGTTTAGATGATCGCTAATATTGACCCAAAATTTCATATCATGCAAGTAGATCAATAAAACTTTCAACCTAATGAGTGGTATGACTCTCTTACCATTTACTTGTCAATGGTGTTTGTCCCCCAAGATTTATAAGAGAATAAAAGAGAGCCTTGAGGCTCAATGTAACTCCTTACCTCATTAATAATAGAGTCTTGTATAGGAGGAACTTTGAGGGAATTTATTTGAGATGTGTGTCCAAAGAAGAAGCAACTTGGATTATGACTACCTTTCATGAGAAAGTAGGACATGGACACCCTTCAAGAAGAACCAAATATCATAAGATTCTCAAGGCTAGATATTATTGGCCCACACTCTTCAAAGATGCTTATAATCATGTGAGGGAGTGTCATTCATGCTAGATCTTTAGCACAAAAGAACTAAAGGAATCCATGCCTTTACAACTTATGATGGTAGATAAACCTTTTGTATAATGAGGATTATACTTTGTTGGAGTAATAAACCCCAATTATTTTGAAGGTCATAAGTATGTCTTGATTTATACATATTATTTTACTAGGTGGACTAAGGTAGTAGCCACTAAATAATGAAGAATAGAGGAAGTGATCAATTTCCTGGAAGAAAATATTTGTACTAGATTTGGAAACCTAGTTTATTTGGTTTATAACAATGGATCGGCATTCATTTCTATTGAAATGATGGAATGGGATTATGACTAAGGTATTACACTCAATTTTTCTTCTAATCAATATCCTCAAGAAAATGGTGTTTTTGAATCCACAAACAAAAATCTGATGAAATCTATCAAGAAATATGTTGAAGATAGACCTAGAACATGGCATAAACTTTTTAAGTTTGCATTATGGGTAGATTGAATCAAGATAAAAAAATCTCTAAAGGCTTCACCATTTTTTCTAGTATATGGTAAGGAGTCAATCTTTCCCATCACTTTGGAGTTGCCTATGTTCACATTCATGCATGAATATATGGAAGTCAGTCAGGAACTTGCTAATTCTTGGTTGTTAGACATTATTCACAAGGAAGATGCTAGAGAAAAGGTATTTATAGACTTCAGTAGACACTAATAAACTATGAAAAGATGGTTTGATAAGAGATATAAAGTGAAGGTATTTAAATAGGGAGATCTGGTCCTTCTTTAGGACAAGGCATCAGAACCCAAAGGTAAACATGGTAAATTCACTCCCTTATGGATTAGTCCTTACCAAATTGTAAAAATTTTGGGCAATAATACTTTCAAGTTGAAAGATCTCCAAGGATCAGAGTTCATATTGCCTACTAATGGAAAATATCTCAAACATTACTTTGTTGCTACCCCACCCTCATATTCATGGAATAAATGTGTAAGATATTTAAAATTAGAATAGGTAGGCTAGTTAGTTCCCTTTCTTGCCTTGTTTTTTCTTCCTTGTTGTGATTGTTTATATTTGTTTTGTTTGTGTTTTGTTTTTTATTCTTGCTTGGTTGCATTCCTTGGTTGTGGTAAGGTCTCATGCTATTATTTTTTTGTTGGGAATTGCTTAAGAGAGTGTCGGTGAATTTTACAAAAGGTAACCATGGTTAGTAATAAAGTAGTATGAAGCAACCAAGGGTATTGGTATTAATTGGTATAAAAATTTATTGTCATGTAAAGATTTAAATCTTATTCTAAATTAAAATTTGGTTTTAAGAAGAATCATCTGTATATGATTTGAATTTAATTTGTTAACTCATACTCATGCTTACACTTAAAACATATCCTTGTTATAAACTTAAGTTTCAATTAAAGGAAATTATCCTAAGCCTAGAATATTTGCTCAAATCCCTAAACCTGGCTAATCTAGTTCCCAACCTTCGTTGGAAGTAAAAGAAAAAGAAAAGATTATTATCAAATAAAAATCTTCTGAAGCAAAGGTCATTTAGGTAATCTCCATTGGGGTTATGGATGCCTAACTGGTAGTGGAGCAAGATCTTGAGTGAAACCAAAGGTATCTCTATCAGGGCTATAGATGCTTGGCTGGCAGAAGAGTAAGGCCCAAGCCTTCCTTGAGCTATGATTTGTTATTCTCAAATAATATTTAAAAATACTAAAAATAAAATGCTATGGACCAAAAGGACATGAACCCAAATGTTGTTTATTGAAGTTTATGACAAATAGTAAGTGGAATCAAAGCACACACTACATGTTTAGATTTTATACATAAAGAACTTGTTTCAATTTAAGGTTAATTTAGGAAAGAGCATGTGTTTGAATGGGATATAGATTTATTATACAAGTTTAAACCAGAGTCTTGTGTTCTATCATATTGCTATGTTGCCCTTATGAGTCACCATTTGTTGAGACCAACACCCTCTATCTTTTTTTTTGAAAGGAGGACCCCTGTATTGGTTTCTATAGTCTGTATTTTGGATTAGATGTGAAAAATTATCTTATCTTGGATTTTTAAAGGCAAATCAATTTTGAAAGAGGAACATGTGCTTTGATATATTTGATCATGTTTACATTTCATGGCTCAAAATTCATAATAATTATCTTCAAGGTGATTAGTTGTAAGTTCTATGGAAGAAGATAAGGTTTATAAGGAACAAACCCTAAAAAGGGTTTAAATTTAAACACTTGTAGGGAAATACTAGCAAGAAATTTTATTTCCTTTTGATTAAATGATCATAAGTCTAACTTTATATTAAACTTTAGTTATGTTTTTTCTTTAAAACATGACCAAATATTAATATAAAACCTTAGACTAAACTTAAAACATGATCATGTATTAATTTAAACTTAAATGCCCTTTTGTAGATCTAATAGTGATCATTTGCTCAGAGGTTTCAATCCAATGGTGAGAATTAAATTTGACAACCAAAAGGAAGTTAATAGCTATTAACCACTCAGGATTTGATCCAATAGTGATTATTTGCTCATAGATTTCAATCCAATGGTGTGAATTAAATTTGACACCCAAAAACAAATTAACAACTATTAACAACTCATGATTTGATCCAATGATGATTGTTTGCTTAGAGATTTAAATCCAAGGGTACAAATTATATTTGAAACCTAAAAGGATTTAACTATTAACCACTCAAGACTTGATCCAATGGTTCATATTTCCTTAGAGGTTCTCAATCTAATGGTGCACATCAACCTAAAAGCCTCAAGATCTCCTAATGGTTTTACATATGGCATCAATTATTGGATCAATAAATTTCATTATTTTAAATTTGATAGGTTCACTCCCATCATTTGATTTCTATGAGGATGTATTTGATGGGACCAAACCCATTAAATTTAAATTCAAATAGAAAGATTTTATTATCTTAAATTCGATAGGTTCACCCCCATCATTTGATGTCTATGAGGATGTATTTGATAGGACCTAACCCATCAAATTTAACTTAGATAATTTTTTAAGCTTATTCAAAGGGGGAATTTCTAAATCCTTTTAAGAAATTTGAGTTCTCTTACGAAGGCAAGATTGAGACATAAAATTTTTGGCCTAAGTCATTTTTACTGATTAAAAGGGAAAGCATCTTATAGGATCTAATGGTGATCACTTGCTCACTAGAATTGATCCAATGGTGTGACAAAATTGATGACTTCTCAAAGGCCTCAAAATCTTGACACATGGCATAATTAATAAGCTCAAAGATCACAAACCAATGAAATGAAAGGACCTGGATTTGGATTTTCAAATTAAAATAAAAGGGACTTTTGAAAACCAATGGTCACTCTTGAAATGACATTTATGAAAAATTTTCACAAAAGGCATGGAACCCTACCACATAAGCTTCATGTACATATGGAGGATCTAAATGAAAGATATCTCATGATCGATAATACAAGAGATATGATAGTAAGGTTTCATCATATCTAAGGCATGTATGAGATCAAAGTTGGATGTTTTGGTCATTAAAATTTAAAAAAACCCTAAACCCTCTATAAAGAAGACCAAAGTGAGTTCAAATTGATTATGTGACACTTGAGATAATTATGAACTAAATTCAAAGTAGATGCCTTAGTAATAACTTTGATAGCTTTGAAATTACTATATTCTATCAATGGAAGTAGGTAGGCAATAGATGAAGATTGAATCATAGCTTTATCTAACTTTAGATGGTGAAGGAAGGGTCTTTAGAGACACAAAGTTAGATTCAATATCATTTAATGTACATGGAATTAGGAATTGGTTTGAATTATTCTTCTTTGTTGAAGAGTTTTAACCAATTTCCTAGGAAGAAAAGAGGAATGATTTAGTTTACCAAAGATACAAGGATTTAGTATCAATTCATATGGAAAGCCTTAATCATGCAGCTATTAAACTAGAGGTAATGCATTACATCAAGCTTCTTGTTCCTATTTTTGTTGAGTACAAAGTAGATGGAGAATGGATTATTCATGAAGGAAATGTCAATAAGTTTTCATGCATAGATCCCATGGCCTTTGAGACTTATTATAAGCTCCCTTTACCTCATGTTGATCTTCCATCTTTCAGAGAATGGACAAAGTCACAAAACTTGGATTCAGTTCTTTCACCTAGGTTAATCCAAGGTTCCCATGTTTTCAAGAGCCCTAATGGTGAGATTCATATCACCCAATTTAGAGAGGGCATTAGGGTAGCTATGATCTTATTGAACAGAGCCTTTGGTTCCTCTTCTATAATGTATTTGAGTAAGGTCTAGGTGTCTTATGTCCATTGCATATTGGAGCAGAACCTAACCCCTCCCATTGAAGACTTAATAATTTTCTTATTGGCCAAAAAATTTATAGCCATCAAGAGAAAGACCTCTAGACATTTATTTATGATGTATTACCTCTTAGACTCACTCTTGGCCTCTATTAATTTCCTTGGCATCCAAAATTGGTCCCCTGATGGTAGGACTACCATTTCCCATCATTACTCCAAACTATGATTTTCAAATACAAGAATCATATGCAATTCATATGTGATGGTGTCTTCCTAATCATTTTTGAGATAATCATTGGTATTCATATTCCTAGACTTCATCCTCTAATCAATAAACAATTGGAGACCATGGGGGACGTGTAGTTCTATCCAGATTGCCCTATAATAAGGATAGAAGGAATCATGGTCCAATCATATAGACTACCCATATATTTTCCCAGTAATCTTGTAGAGCAATAAATTGCTTATCAAATTAGATAAGGATAATTTTAAGGACCCACCAAATAAATTCATAAAATAATATTATTTTTGTAAAGTATATTGTAGTCTATTAGCATATCCTCTTTTTTGTCAAGTTGGCATGATTTTTGTTTTGTATTGTGGCTTTGTATCAAAAGATAGTTGTCTTTATCCACATTTGGATATTTTTGAAAGTTAACTGATTAACCACCTATGTTTCCTATAAATAGGTATATGGTTACCATTTTTAAATGGAGATTTTTTGAGCAACTGATATCAAGATCATTTAATACAACTAAGAAATTTTGAAAAGATTATCTAGATAGTTTTCATTAAATATCTATTCTATATCTCAATTATAAGGATTTATGTTGAATTTGAATGATTCTTATTTTTTGAGTTACATTATTTGTCATAGGGCTATTGATTTTTGCTAAATTCTAAATTGACTATAAATATCTCAAATATACTTCATTTTATTTACTATGTATTTGGATGTACTTAGGTTATTCAGATCATAATAGAAAACCTTTAAAGTAAATTTGGTTCTTACTTATGATTCATATTTTTCATTTGAATTTTGCTTGATTTCTGATATAATTGAGCTTATGTTGTTTTATAACATAAATTGATTAAAATGTGCTCAAAGTAATTAGAATTTTGTCATAATATTTGAGATGAAAACTTGAAATCACATTTCTTTCTTCATTACCCTTTTTCTTATTTTTATCAATATTCACTCTAGCTTAGAGGTCATTGTTAATAATCATTTAGTTTAACTATCAAATCTTTAGAATTATTAAGTATTTAAATAGTATAGACCCTGGTGGCTCCCAACCACTAAATCAAATAAATATTGTGGATAGTTTTCATACTTTACTTTTATTCCACCACATGCAATCACTGAATAGTCATAAACTATAACTCATGCCATGAATTCTAAAAATCTTAAAATGAAAAGTGTTCTTCAACACTAGGAGCACCTGTGGTATAATTAGAAGAATTAATAGGGTAGTCATTGTAGGGTCTTTATTCCTACCCTAAAAAGAGGGGGAAATAAATAAGGGTTTTATCATAGAGATTAGAGCCTTCTATCAATCAAAATTAGTTTTTAGAAACACTTAAAACAACAATCAAAATTCAAATAATGTAGAATAGACCAAAAAATAGTGACAAATATAGAATAGTGATCATAAATATTGAAGGACAAGAGTTCCATATTTGGACTATATCATTAGATAGCAAAGTATCCACTTTTTGGCACTCCTATCCAAATAGTCAAAAACCCAAAAATTTTAGAAACAAATAAAAATGTAAGGTCAATTATAATTTTTTTAGCTATAGTTTAGTTCATATTGTGTATTTTTAGTATAGTTTTACTCAAATTATCTAGATATAGGGGCATCATGCATAGTATGATGGATCTCACTTCTAGTTTTAGATTAGGTAGATGGTACAACTTCTAGATCAAAATCCATGTTTTAGACACCAATGATTGGGGGAAATGGGCATGACACATTTTCCTTCTTTTATTTTGAGCTCATTTTATTACCTAAGTATTCTTAGTAATTATGTGTCTTATTCCATCTATATGTAGTTGGCATCATTTTAGAGTGGCTTTCATATAAGTCTAATCTCCACCTTTCAGATTAGCCAAAATTGGCATAGTTCTTAGTACACATTTGGATATCCATGCCACATTTTTATATTATATATCATTCATGGGCTTCATGAGCCATATCATATGACACACATTCATACTGGTATCAATTCATAATTCACACTTATTGAGCAATGATGGAGTCAAAATACTAACTAGAATTTGTATTCTTGAACCACCTACTCAGATGGATTGGACACATAATCCAAACATCAATTAACACATGCATGAGCACATACATTCACTACATAGTGGGCGATGATGGAGCCAAAGGGCCAACCTTTATATTCTTAAGCCACCCTCAAGGAATTGAGAACTCAACTCCATTTGTAATATTACTTTTGGTATAACACATACCCAACATCACTTAACATCACTCAACATCACAAGTTTTGTATTAGTTTGTATAATCTATGAGGTGTATTCATTCCTTTCTCTTCTTCTCTCTTTTACCTAGCCTTTATACATTCTTATTTTAGACATAGTGTGTCTAGTAAGAACTAATCTACTCCTTATTTTCTCTTAAAAATGTTTACTTTACATAGTGCTCTCTCTATGTACACTCAACATCATACATCTTCATAGAATTCACCCTTGCAGGTAAGTTGAGGTACATTTTTTATTTTTCCTTTATCCTAGTATTTTGCTTTACTACATCACTAAAATAAAATAGGGGTAAATGCAGTCATATAAAATGTTCAAATTGGTAGTTTGAGTATGGCTTATGATACCACATCCATAGGTCCTTCTTACATGCTATTGTGACTGTTCTTAACACCTTTTTCTTATTTCTAGTCATTCTGAACCTTTGAAACCTTGATTCCACCTCAGCCAAATAACCAAGGAATATTTTAGTGGCAAATTTTCATATTTTGGCAAATTTGAGGTTTTGCCAGTGTAATTTTTGGTGATTTATGAGCCCTTCCATGGTTTCTTGGTCGCTAAGCTTTGTTGGGTTTACCTGGTTGCTAGCATTGTAATCGCAAAGGCAAATGTTATGTTTGAGTTTTTCCATAGCGGTATTCACCTTTCACGCAGTCGATCAGGTAACGCTTATGGTGGAATGTTCGCCGGGTTTCAAGTTTCCATTTCATGCAGTAAGGGAGAATTCGCCATCCTAGTTTCATTTTATTGTGGAGGAGTCGGCTCGTTTAACCTTTTTTTTTTCCAAACCCAACAGTATATATATAAAATAAACATTCAAGTATAAGTGTACATTTATAATGGACATCTAGTTTCTTATACTTTAAGTTATATTTTATTTATATACTTTCAGGATGTTTGAGAGGGGTTTCAGACCGCTAGGAGCTATAATGCAAATTCTAGGTTTTGGAGGATCCTATCATATTTCAGAGTTAGTCAGATTCCAGCATTTTAGGGTTTCAAACTTAGCCATATTTTAGGGTTTCAAGATTTCAAGGAGGCATCATAGGAGGTATGAACGCTGCATGAAGGGATGTATGCGTGATAGAATAGTATGAAAATATCTCTCGCAAAGTGATATAATAGTATAATTTTTTTGTGGTTTTAAAATAGCACAATTCGCCCATATTTTACACATTGTTTGAGAGACTATGAATGATTCACCAATGGAGATTATTATTTTTTCTTTGTAAACTATTTTTTTTGCCACAAAAAATAAATTTTTTTGTCAGGTGTTTTACACCTTTCGCCAAAATTTTACACCTTTTCTAAAGGAGGGGTTTCTTAAACTATACCCTGCAAATAACATTCCCTATGCCAATCCTATTCTACCAAGTCTCGAGCTTGTAGATAGTGCCCCATTTGGACCATAGTGTTGGGCACCAAAGTGTCCCATTTTTTATGCTCTTATCCTTTGACACTTTGATCTCTAATGGTCATTTTCATCTAGTCCTTATCCTTCATTATGTCAGCCTAACACAAATACATCTAACCCATGACCAACTATTCCTTATAAAATCCCACTCAAAGTTCATTTACAAAGGAAGGGTGACAAAACTTACAAATAAAGAAAGAATATAAGTAAATCACTAAAGAAAAGTTCCCTATTATCTATATATATTCACTTGATATAGATAAAAACATACTCAAATCCTCATAATAGTCCCTAACCACCTTAAATACTATCAAATTGGCATTTACATCTGCATCACACTATTACACAAAGCACACTAGTTGGGAGAACTACATATGACTTGATCCTTCTTTAGAGTATTGGTATATAGGTAGCATGCCTACATAAGGGGTGTGTATTACATGTTTAGTACATATTACACACTAACCACCACCCCCCACTCCCTCTTTCTCAAGTGACTAAAATATTGTTTGATCAAGCATGATGGAGGGTTACAATTTAAAGATAAAATCAGATCCATGGTGAGTTCTATCAATAACTAGAACTCAATTTTTCATAGGAAATCTCACATAGGCACAATGCAACTACCTAGAAAGTTTTAGGTATTTATCATTAGTTTGGACAACAAAGATAGGAATAGACAACAATGCTAGACACTAAAGTGTCCACTTTTTAGTGTTCCTATCCTTTCACCAAATGAAAGCTAGATTTAGGTTTATGATACCTTCCAAGCCCTGCATAACCATTTTCATCATTTATTTACATCTATATTAAGTTAAGTTATATTTATTGATATTTTTAAAAAGGTAAAAAAAGACAAATAATTACACAAATCAAGACTACAATTATTGCTATATTCTATACTAATTTTTTAATCTAGACCCTTAACTAAATAGGAATAAAAATCCATTATTACCAATAAAGTTAAATCACCTTTAGACCAATTAAGGCAATATTTTCAAAAAGCCCAGCCGAGTCCTTCCCTTCTTTTCATGCTCTATATATGCTATCTATCTAACACTTTTTTTAAGTTACTTACGTGGGTCTCTCCCCTTTACAATAGTTCTCTCTTTTCACAAACCTTATCCATTCCTTTTTGGTCTTTTGGTTTCCCTTTTTATCATGAGTTTCATTGTGAAACCATGAATATGACCTAATTTTTTGCATGATGTACTTTTATGCTCATTGTTTTCATACTTTTTACACACTTTTTGGCACCCCTTTGGTTTCTCTTTTGTGATTTGTAGTGTAAGACCATGGATAGGACCAGACATTCCTCCCAAATATCATATTTTTCTCATCTCATTTATTTTTCCAATACTTTTTGGCACCCTCATGGATTTCTATTTTATGAGTTGTAGTGTAAGACCATAAATATGACCTAGACCTCCTCATAAAAACACCATCTAATCATTCCTTTTTCTAGAATGTGTTTTTCAATGCTTACAAGTTCTTGATATTTTATCTCAGCTTTATCTTTTACTTCTTTTAATAGATGGAATTTTCACAATAATCTATGTTATCATGTTTTCCTCCATTTCCCTCATTTTTATGATAATGAATCACACTTTTATATCATTGTATCCCTTTTCACCCTTTGTCACATTTTTTTTGTGATTTTAAGTAATTCATATTATTTCTTGTTTCATTCCTATTGATTTCCTTTCTTTTCACTCCACATAGGATAAAACAAGGTCAAAGTCAAGATAACACTTTTATTTTTCCTATATTTATGAGACTCTTAGAAACCATGCTCTCTGGATTTCTCTTCTTAGTAACCAAGTACCAAGTATTCAAATGAAAGTCATCTTTAACACCCATGTTTTTTCTTCCAAATCCATATGGAGGAGGAATATTAAAAATCCATCAAGAAAGTTAAATAAAATGTAAAACATAAATATCAAAAGTCAAAATCACACTAAAAATGTGATTCTAAGGACAACTCCTTTTTCTAGTTGAAGATCAAACTCCGTAGTTAACCTCATGATAGGGCTAAGGTCCATTGGGGTATATTAGTCTAGTAGATTAGAATAGGATAATTCAATAAACTCTATGGTACTACCTAATTTTTCACATAAGTAACCACTCTTCATAGTAGATCAATGACTCTATCAATAGGTCCTAAAGAATGGGGAACAAATTCTGGTAAGGTCAGTCCATTTTAATTTTCATGTATATAGCCTTCATGGGATGATCTATATTCTTCATTTTTTGACCCAAGACTTAAGTGGATAAGATAATTTATTTAGATTCCTCAATGTCGAAAGTCCTCTTGTTTTGACAAACCTAATTTGAGTGTTTGACTTTAATAAATAGTTCCTCTACCTTGGTTTTTCCTTCATTCTCCCCTACACCCATTTCATTTCCCCCTTGACAGGCAAATTATGATTCTAAATCTATTTTCCTTATTCTCTACTTCCTTCTTCTTCACATCTTAAAAACATGATAGCACTACTTTATTTCAATTTTATCTATCCTTAGAACAAAACAACATGCTTGAGAAATTATGATTCACTTTCTTTACACAATGGCTCTCCATTTCTAGATATGCCTTGATTTATTTTACCATTTGTCATTATTGCACTACCTTTTTTTCAAACCCCTAAGTCCATTTCTACTTTCATGTATTTTTTCCATTATTGAGTGAGGTTGGCTTATTAATTCTCACTCAATAATGTTCTTTTCCATTTTATGCACCTTTTTCTATTGATTATTGAGTAAGGATTATTATTGCTTATTTATTAATGTTTTTGACCATATTTTTTTCTTTCACATCTTTTTTTAAATAAGGATTGTTAATGGTTTTGCATTTATGTTTGATTACCATCCTTTTTGACATGTATCATTGGTTTAACTTGGTGAGTTTTCCTTTCTTACTTAAGGTTTACTTGTTTAAGTTTTTTGATCTTTAATAGCCTTGAATTTTTTGGTTACTAGATTTACTCTAAATTTTGACTTCATCATTTGGTCTAACATAACACTTGTTATCCCAATTTACCAAATTTCTATGTCCTATCCACATATCACTAGTTATCTTGGCTTTCCTACATTTTTTTGATTTTTATCTTTAGTTTTGTATTCTTGGGTTTGTTGAAAGTAGTCTCTACACCCTCCACAATCAAAACTAAAAATATATTAGATAAGCATCTAGTGATAAAGGTAATTCAAGGTACACATCAAATTTACTTTTTAGTTATTTCCATTTCAATCATTTAATTTCAATTATTTTTTATTTAAAAAACTACAAATTTTTTTTTAGCCTCAACATTATGTGTTATTATGTTCTTTCTTGAAGCACCATCTCATATTGCACCTACATGTCACATGATGAGCTTCAAGTGGGGCACATGTATACATATAATATTTTCAAACTTTATCAATTACTTATGCTTTATATATTGTAGGAACTCATCAATTATAAATCTATTTAAGTGCATGCCCTAAGGGATACACCAAAAAAGGGGTGGGAAAACCATTGGTGCGTCATAGAATTGTTGTCCCTTATTTCCACTTATTACCAATCCAACTAGCTCCTAAAACACTCCCCTAAACTATTACTTCCTTTTTGCACACTCCTCCAATAATTTACCACCTTTCATCTCTTTTTTCCTCACCTAAAACACCTTTTTATAGTTTATAGTACTAGGTCAATTTATTCAAACTTGTACTCTTATGGGTGAAATTCATTTAGGGTCTAGGTCAGCTCTTAGCACCCTTAGAGAGGGTTATTTAGGATCTCTATGGTGAAATTCATTTAGGGTGTTATAGGATTAATTTTCATCCTTGGAATGGGTTCTTCAAGCTCTCTTCAATTAAGCTACACAATGGAAACAACCCCTTGTTGTGGTTATCATGTGATGGGGTTGAACCTTTAGAGAAGGATGACTTCTTCTTGATGCTCACCTAAAACTAATGCTTCACATGGAAAATGGTTAAAAAGGTAGTTAAATTCTCATACTAAATCTAAAAGGGTGATGCACCAAACTTAAATGGACACTCATATAAGTTTGAACATGCATTGGATCATCAAGAGACAACTATGGCTTACTCAATCTCACAATCTCACTAGTTTCATAAATATTTCATAGAAGAGGCTCCAATTAGAACACTAGTCTAGACCTACAAGTTAGTTTGAAAACACCTTTAAAGAGGTAAGAAAAAGGATTAAAAAATAACATACTACATCTATTAAATGCCAAATATATGCAAATATTTGATCCTATTACTTTAAAAGGTAGCTATTATAATATTTTGATAGGGTTTAACCATATCGAATGAGCACATTCTTGCAAGAGTCTTAATGAGTATCCTTGTCCCAAAAAAGAAAATGATAAATTATAATATTTGAGAACTCCTATAATGGGAATGATACTAAGATATATTGGAGAAAATATAAAGAAATAAAGGATGTACGAGCATGCCATAAAAAGAACACATTGTCCTAGGTCATTAATTAAACTTGAGAAACCACCTTTTGCTCCTTAGCCAATGAAAGCCTTGCCACATTTTTTTTTATCAAATTAGGACACTACCCATGGCTTCTTAAGTGAGTAAATCATCAAAGGTTCTAAGGATGCATTAAATGCCCCTATCTAAAGTTCCCAACACTAAACCTTTTCTTTGATCCTTCATGCCATCTCTCACTTGAAGACAAAACTTCATGCTCATGGATTTGACTGGATCATGGATTTTTGATTTTTAGGTGGTTAATTTTCAAGACTATGGCCATTCTAAAGGATGAGAACACTTTACATTAGTCACCTATCTACTCCACTTTTATATCTGGATCATAGGTCTATCTTATAGATAAAAAACCAATCTAAGGTTATTGGTTTTCTTATGGTTTCCATATCAATATAGACATATAGACTATATAGCACTTTTCTATATTTTAATAGGTCCAAAATAGACCAATCCTATCTCTATAGGGAATTTTTTTTTGTATATGCATGGACCCTTGTTAAAATGGTGAACATAGTTGTAGGAATAACCCTACCCAATACTATTTTATGAACCAAAGGTCCATATTAGCTTGAAGGTAGTCCCTTATTTTCTTTATATCTCATTGCATCATATTGACCACTTCATAGTGTTTAATGAGATTTAATGGTGTTGGGGAGAAACTAAAAAATCTTGTTGCCCTTGGTTAAAAATGGCTTCTCAACCTCTATTGAAATCCTTAGCTTGCCTTTGTTCTAATTAGCCATCAAAATTTAACTCAGCTCATTGACATATTGACTCGTCTTGCTCTATTGATTTAGATGTATACAAATGCCCAAGAATAATTGATCCTATACCAATTGAATGCATTGTTGACACTTATCTTGTATTCATTTACTTTTGATATTTGCTAACCCCTTTAAACTCCACTCACCATTAGATCTGAATGTACAATGCAACATGGACCATTAGATCAATTGGGACCCTCTATTTGAACCCCAATAATTAGTTTATGGAGCTTAAAATTGACATCCCATGGACCATATTTTATGTCCCATATAATGTATTTGACATCCCACAAACCATCAATTTTAAGTAAAGATATATTTTTTTAATGTATTTATTTTGACATTAGCATGAATATCTTATGTTGCAGGTCCAACATTGAAGGATTATAACTTTAAGTGTAAAATTCATGAAGGCACCAAATTTTTAGGAAATGTTCTTGAGGCCAAGAGGAATGAACCTAATTGAACCACTAGTATTATGATCCTTCTAAGTGTGTTTATAATATTCTCAAGTTGACTAGCCTATTCATTCCTACATGACATCCTGATGATGATCTAGTTTATTTGGCTAAGTATGGGAAACTTAGCAAAATGTGATTGAGGAGATAACTTTGACCATGCATAAATTATACCACACTTCTGAGAATGACCTAAAACTTAACATGTAAAAACTATGATCCAATCTAAATAAGTCCATGTGATCACATTTTTTGAGACTACCACATGTGTGAGATATGGCCTCATCAATATGATCACTAGGATCTATTTTAGCTTCTTCAAAAAATGACTATGGAAACTCAATGGATTTTACTTATGAGGCCAAATTTAGGTCTTCATACCTTTTGATTAACTTTGGTGGATGATCTAAAACTTAACACTTAGCAACTTAAGACTAAAATGAATAGACCCATATGATCCATTCTTATTGAATCATCCACATGTGGTAATGGTGATGTTAGCAACATTCCTACTTGAAATATATATAACTAGACCTAAATTATCTAGATGAATGAAATGAAGGACCATATGAATTATATGCACTTACATACTCATTACAGGTATTCTTGACATCCCATAGGGTCTCTACAACACTTTAGACCTATCCTTTATAAATTGACAAATTACACTTCAAGTGAACTTAAAATGTTTCAAAAGCTTTGTAAGTAAATTGAGATCCTTGAATCACTCATTCCATATAGAAATTTTTTTCACCTGTTCATCCATTAGCAACTTGGTCTATCTAGGCACAAGCTTGGTATGTGGGCCAAAAATGTCCAATATCTTTGGTGACTCACAGGGAACAATGCCTACTATCCTTTGAGAACCCAAACCATTTACCATATTTATTCCATTGGCCATGAAATTATTAGCCTCTATAATTGATCTGAACCTCTCTTGAAGCATAAAGGGCCAGAAGAAACAAAAAAGAACAAAACAAAATGCTTGGGTCACTTTGGAAAAGGAAACAATAGAATAGAAAATAAATATATGCATAAGGCACTTAGAGGAAAACATAAAAACTACTATAATATGTATAATATATTACAATGGCTACAATGCTTATTCAGTAACATGGATTTAAATGAATGTCATTGACTAGGATGGGTAATACCTCTCCATCTAGTTGGGCAAGCTAAAAAGTATTATGTTCCTTACATCTATGGATTAAATAAGGACCACTCAGGGTGTCAAACTTAGTATGGTTGCCTAGTTTGGCCTTATTTGAGTCATATTTATGTATTAGGTCCCATTCCTTGAAGCTCCTTTTTATAAATCTTTTATAAAAGACTTTTTTGACCTGATCTTGATGTCATTCTAGTGTTTTCATAACAAGGTCTCTAGTTTCTTCTAGCTCCATGAGTTCTATCATCCTCACATTCATGGGCTCATCCTCCATCAACTCAAATTGATGGGCCAATTATAATGCAAGCAACTCAAAGGAGATATTCAATTTGACTTCCCTTCCATATACAAGAACATATGGAGAATTACCAATGTTAGTTTTGGGAGTCACCCTATTAGCCCATAAGTTTGTCTATAGCTTAGTGTGCCATGTCCTTTGATTCTCTTCCATGGTCCTCCTAATGATCCTTAGAAAATTTTTGTTTGTGGACTCTACCAATCCATTTCTTTGAGGATAGTAGTTAGAGGAGGTTCTAAGGTAAATGCCTAGTTCGAGAGCCCACTCACTTGTCTTCATACTAAGGAATGATAGTCCATTATCAAAAATTATGGTGGTTGGGACACAAAACCTAGTTGTAAGTCTATCATAAGAATCCAAGACTATACCTTCACTAGCCTCATTAAAAGTAATGGCTACCACCCACCTAGTAAAGTAGTCAGTTGTAGTGAGCACCCATATATGCCCTTTAATTAATGGTGGATTGCTCATCCTTATGAAGTCTAACCCCCATTGCATGAAGAGTTTCTCCACATGAATAGGATTGAGTGGAAGGTATATTAGTTATTACTTTCCTACAAAGAGCGCAAACTTATATCATTTTATATTCCATGCATGAGCATCCTTGAAAATATTGGGCCAATAATAACTATCCCTCATTACCTTTGATATGGTTGTTCTAGGTGTAAAATGACCTCCTATATGCTAATCATGGAACTAATCCAAGAGTTTGGTTACTTGGTCATCATCTATGCATCTAAAGAGTACCCCATTGAAGTCCTTTCTAAAAAACACCACCAACTAATGCATAAGGTATATATTGAAGCCTAAAATACCTTCTTTTGGATCTATCCAAACCTTGGGGACATTCTCCTATTTCCAAGAAGTGAGATATATCTTGAAGATAACTCTTTTGAAGTGGAGGTGTACCTACCTATGAGTTATTTTGGGTTACCAAAATAGATTCCTTGTCTTCTTAGAGGTCAGTTACTATGTTCTCACACAAGCCCTTTCCCTTGACCAGCTTAGTGACCTTGATCTCTACATCATATTTCATGACCTTTGCAATCTAGCTTGCTCTTTTCTCATTCAAATCCTTATTAAGTAGGAAGTTTATAATTGTAGGATGAGACACCATAAGATGAATCCTACTATTGGAGAGCATGGACTTATACTTCTTGAGACTCCTCAAGGTATCAAGAACCTATTTTTTTATAAAATTATACCTCACTTCATATCCTTCCATCCCTTAACCAAAAAGGCAATTATGTACTCCATTCCTTCACCATTATTCTATATCAATATAGTTGATATTTTTACAACAATGGCAAAGGTGTATAAGATGAATTCCTTAGAGAAATCAAGGTTCAAGAGTGAGAGTGTTTAGACAATAACCTACTTGATGGCTTCAAAATTTGCCTTACCTTCATCTAAACAATCAAACACTTGGCTCTTATTTAGCATTGTGGTGATAGGCTTAACCAAGTTAAAAAAACCAAGTATGAACCTTCTCGTGAAGTTTATCTTCGCAAGAAATCTATGGATCCCTTTATTATGTTTCAGTAAGGATAAGGTTAAGATAACACTTATTATGTCAAGGTCAATGGATAACCCCTCTTTTGAAAAATATGACCTAGCAGTTTGCCTTCATGTATAAAGAACACACATTTTTTAGGATTTAAAAAGATCCCATACTCTTTGTATCTCTATAATATTAGCCTTAGATGGTCCATGTGCTCATTAAAATCATTGGAGAAGACTATGATGTCATCTAAGTAGACTAGCACCATTTAATTTAGTAGCACTTGGAAAGCAATGTCCATTGATCTTTAAAAGGTTTCTCCAGCATTAGATAATCCAAAAGTCATCTTATGATAAAAAAAAGTTTCCCCACTTAGTGGTGAATGCAATCTTGTATTGGTCCTCTTCTCTCACTAGCACTTGGTTATACCCTAAATATCCATCTAAGAGAGAGAAGCATTCATAACTATTAATTGCTTGTAGGATTTTCTCCATGGATGGTAGAGGGTAATGATCCTTCAAATATACCCTATTAAGATCCCTAAAGTCTACACATAGTCTAATCTCCCCACTCTTCTTTTTTATCGGTACTAGATTAGCTACCTATGAGGAGTGATTGATTGGGAGGATGATCCTAGACTCAATAATCTTGGCTAATTCTTGTCTCATGAGTTCTTAAATCTTTGGATTTATGGGACTTTGCTTCTACTTGACAGGCTTGGTATTAGCTTCTAGCTCTATAGAGTGTTGGGCCAATTTGGGATCAAAGCCCCTTAGTTCACTATATTTCCAAGCAAATATGTCTACGTATTCCTTACAAATATCTATGAAACATGCCTTTTAGCTATATTACTTACCTTCCCAAGCTTGAGGAGCTTATCTTCAAATATAAGAACTCTCTCATAGTTATCTTCATTAGTTGACATCATTGATTTATCCTTCCTCATATGGTCCCCTTCATGGAAGAGGCCTTCTAGGGTGACTATCCCTTTAGGAAGCTTATTGAACCTTAATTAGGTAATCTACTCCCCATACTAATGTTGCAATGTTTCTTGGTTAAGGTAGGAGAACTATACTTTTTGCTATAACAAACATGCAATCTATTTGTCATTTTCAAAGACCTGCTAATGAGCTTCATTATTTAGTATTGATGGTCTTAATACCACTTTGGCATGTGGTTAAAACTTGGTCCTTTTGAATTGATTAGAGATCTCAAAATGAACCCCCATAGTTACTTGCCTATCAACATGTTGATTCTAGCCCCTTGGGATTGATTGAATGTTGAAGGCCTCAAAGTCCTTAGTTAGGTCCCACACTCTATGTTTTTAGGACTTCATTAACAAGTTCTTAGTGGAATTATAACCTCTAACTTGGTGTAAAACCAATTTAATATCCCCATAGACTTGTAACTACTTGATCCTTCTCTTATTAACCCATTGAAGGCCATAAATGAGACCCTCATATTTTATTGCATTATAGGAGCAATATAATTGGAATCTATATGAAGAAAAGTAATTATCATTTTAAGGTCATATTGGCATGACACTTGTACCCACTCCATGCTTACTCTTTGAACCATCAAATAATAACTTCCATAGACTACTAGGATCTTCTTAAGGCCTCATGAGGGGTAACATGGGCTATTTTTATTCATGAAAATAGTAGAAATCCAAGCCCCTTTATTCAACACCTTCTAAGGGGTCCATCAACTATATTTTATTCTATAGCTCATCTAGGAACATGTCTAGTACCTCTTCTAGATGAGTGTTTATCTCTTTCCCTATTGTAAATTCATCCTCATCAATGATGGTGTAATTGATTTTGACATTATCTAGTCCATAGGGATATATATAGAATTTTGAAATGGGATCAACTTTTATTGACACTTTGGCCTCATAACTTATCTTGAATGCCATATAGGACCAATATGTTTTAAGATAACCCCTTATCTTTGCTATGAAATCTTTGGATAAGCATAGTGCAAAGTGAGGAGGCACATCCAAGATCAATACTTCTTAAGCCACCAAGACACTAAGACAATCTTGGAGGGTCATAGTAAGGTCCTTGATTATACCATATGGTTTGGGAGAAGAATCATAAAGTTTTAACACTCATTTGGATTGTGGCTCATATTTCAGACCAAGTTGATCAACTATGGACTTTGGCATCACTAAGGTACTAGCTCTACTATCCACTAAAAATTTGTACACTAGAGAGTTACCAATTATCACTAAGATGTAAAAGGAAGGAGGATTGATTTATTTACCTAATTATCCTTCACTAAACCCTTTGGGTAAATTAGTGAGAACTTCATTCACCTTGCTTGCTGGTTTATCTACAATGTTGATCTTTGATAGTCCTTATTGAATAATATCTACCTAGCCAGGTATAGAGAGCATATCCCACATGGGCACACTCACATTATATTTCTTCATTTATTCAACAATGTTGATGGGTGAACCACCAACCTTTTCTAGTGCTTTGGGAACCACCATTATTGTTTGTTGAACTTGTGAGCCTTGGGGCACAAAGACATTTCCCTGATTATATCCCCTTTGGATTACTAGAAACTTTAGAGTGAAAATAAGTTCATTTGGCTTTGTCAGTGAAGGATTAATGGTAGGAATATCTTTGACTACTTCATACTTACCATCCATGTTCCTTCTTTTGAATCTTATATTTGCAGCCACTAGAAAATAGGCCTGGCTAGAACCAACTTGCTAGTTAGATGTGTAGCACTCTTATTATTCACATTTCATCATTGTATCATCCAACTAATTTGGTGATTGATTAGACCCTTGACCTATGGAGGCTCCTCTATCTTGATCATCATATGTACCTCTACATTTTAGGCCATAAGAGTTTAGTTTTATCCAAAATTAGTAGCTTGCTACAATTAATCATTGAAGGCTTGGTTAAGGTCAATATTTGGGACAATATGTTGACCAAAGGACTGATTCTAGGGCATGATACCTTCTAATTCTTAAGCCACATTTTAAACTCAGACCAAGGATTTAGAATTATTAGCAATATTAGGATTGTAGTTATTATGCCTATTGTAGCCATGTTGCCCTTGTCCTTGGTTTTGACCTTGGCCATGGCTTTGGTAGTTTCCCTTATATGGTGGCCTATTTGCTTGAAAAGCTTACTGCTAAGGTTGATATGAAATTTGATAAGGCCTATTGAAAGACTATTACATTTTGGCATTTACTATCTCATTTTCTAAGGATGGAAACATGCTTTTGAGCTCTTGATAGTTCTTTTGCTGTAGTGAATCACTAGATCCATTAATGGAAGATTTATCTTATTTCAGTGCATGAATTGAATTAGTTATTGGTGTAGGAGGAATGACATGTAGTGGAGGGATAACAATAGGAGGTGGTATTATTTTATGAAATAAGGGCATTGGTGGTCTATGTGTAATCTTTCTAGATTGAATCAAATAATTTTCTACTTTGATGGCCACCCCATATGCATTTGGAAGTTTATTTCCTCCCATAAATTGGATCATCACTGCTATGTCACTATTTAAAGCCTTTAAATAATATAGGAAGGAAAAGTTAGGGGTTGGTCCAATTGAGAATGGGATTTTATCCCATGTTTTTTGGAACCTTATGTTGAAGTCTTCCATGACTTCATGAGGATCTCTCTTAATGGTAGTTGATTTCTCTACAAGTGATAAATGATCACTTTTGTCCTCAAATCGTTTACATAAGGCTTCCCCTAATTGGTTCTATACTTGAATGGAATTAGCAGTAAGGCCTTTATACCAATCTAGGGCCTTTAATTTAAAATAAGTAGATATTAACCCAATATCTATATTTTCCTCAGTGACATTATGGATATTGCAAAAATTGGCTATGTTCATGAGGTGCTTAAAAGGTGTTGTAGCTTGGTGACTAGAATAATAAGGAACACTTTTAAGGGTTATAACTAGGATAGGATCATATTGGATAAGGTCCAGATGACTTTGGCCATTAAAATCCATAAAATATCTAGGGGATACCATGGCTATGTAGGGGTTTAATAAAGGTATTATTGTTGGGGTAGGCCTTGAAAATTACTTAACATAAAAAGTTCCCTTATATGGATGTGTATTAGCAAAATTTAATATTTTTATTGAATTTAAAGGTAGTTCAACAAATTTAAAGGGAATACCTCTTGAATCTAACCTTATTGTCATCTTTGGCATGAGATGAAGCTACTATTCTATACTAGAGTGTTGATCCTTTCTTTTAGAGTCACCAGATGTTATTATTTGGGAGTTTAACTACTACAAATTTGATCAGACTAGCATCAACTTTAATCAATCTTCCTTTTTGGAGTGTGGCCCCACCGGGCATGCATGAAAATAATATACGATTAATTTTCACCCTTTAAGAGGGTTTGTCAATCTCTCACCAACTAAACTACATAATGGGAACAACCCTAGGTTGCAGGTATCTTGTCATGGGGTTGAACCTCTAGAGGAGGCCAACTTCTTTTTGATGCTCACCTAAAACTAATGTTAAAATAATGAGTTTTAGGGAAAAGGGTTAGAAATATAGTTAAAGACTCCTAATAAGTCTAAAAGGGTGATGTACAAAATTTAAATGGACACTCATATAAGTTTGAATATGCACTAGATCAGCAAGAGACAACTATGGCTTACTCAATCTCACAATCTCACTAGTCACATAAATATTTCATAGAGGAGCTTCCAAGTAGAACACTAGTCTAGACCTACAAGTTAGTTTGAAAACACCTTCAAATAGGCAAGTAGAAAGATAGTAAACTAGGAATAATCTGATTCACAAATTTACCATACACAAGCATAGTAAGCACTGATTAAAGATAATATATAGGAAAAAATTTAATGCTATTAATTTAATAGGTAGTTATTACAATATTTTGACATGGTTTAAACATACCAAATGATCACACTCTTACAAGAATTTTGATGATTATCCTTGTCCCAAATAAGAAAATGCTAAATTCTAAGAGCTAAGAACCCATTTAATGGGAATGAGACAAGATGTATAGGAGAAGAGAGACAAAAATAAAGGATGTGTGAGCACACCATCAAGAAAAGAACACACTATCCTAGGTCATTAATTGAACCTGAGGAGACATATTTTGTTCCTTAGCCAATGAAAGACTTGCCACCATTTTTATGAAATTAGGACATTTCCCATAGATTGTTGAGTGAGGAAGTTCCAAAAGATTGCAAGGATGCATTAAATTCCCCTAGTTGTAGTTCCCAACACTAGACCTTTTCTTTGATCCTTCATACCGTCTCTCACTTGAAGATAAAACTTCATGCTCATGGATCTAACCAGATCATGGTTTTATTCTTTTTAGGTGGTTAATTTTTAAGACTATGACCATGCTAAAAGATTATGACTCTTTGCATTAGTCACCTATCTACTCAAATTTCATATCTGGATCATAGGTCTATCTTATAGATGGAAAACCAATATAAGGTTATTAGTTTTCTTATAGCTTCCTTATCAATACAGACCTATAGACTATATATCACTTTTTTGTATTATAATAGCTCCAAAATAGACCCATTCTATCTCTATAGGAAATAAAAGTTTGTATATGCATGAACCCTTCTTAATACATAAAACATAGTTATAGGAATAACCCTGTCCAATACAATTTTATGAACCAGAGGTCCATATTAGCTCCAAGATGGTCCTTTATGTTCCTTATATCTTACTACATCATATTGAACACTTCATGGAATTTAAGTGAGATTTAATAGAGTCAA
The DNA here is from genome assembly GCA_037957365.1 of Torreya grandis. Taxonomy (NCBI): domain Eukaryota; kingdom Viridiplantae; phylum Streptophyta; class Pinopsida; order Cupressales; family Taxaceae; genus Torreya; species Torreya grandis. The sequence goes on from JARHVA010004794.1 coordinate 1,270,013, forward strand.
GATGACCCTAAAAAAACCTTATTTCCCTTGGTTGAAAATGGCTTCTCAACCTGCTTAGAAAATCTTAGGCTTGTCTTTGTTATGATTGGCTATCGAAATTCATCCTAGATTGTTAACATATTGACTCATCTGACTCCATTGATTTCAATCTCTATGAATGCTCATGAGTCATTAATCCTCTACTAGTTAAACATGTTAATGAAACTTATCATGCACAAATTTTATTTTGAGATTCACTAACCCTTTTGACCTCCACTCACCATTAGATCTAAATGTATGATGCAATACAGAGTGTTAGATCAAATGAGACCCACTATTTGAACCCCAACATTTTTTCATGGAGATTAAACTCGATATCCCATGGACTCTATTTGATGTCTCATAGAAAGTATTTGATGTCCCATAGACCATAAATTTTAAGCATAGATAGATTTTTGTAGTGTCTTTATTTTGATGTTAGCATGAAAATCTTATATTGTATGTTTAAATATGAAGGCCTATAACTTGATGTGAAAAATTCATAGAGGTACCAAATTTTTAGGAGATGTTTTTGAGGCCAAAATGAATAAACCCATTTGATCCACTAGTATTGGGAGCCTTCTAAGTTTGTCTAAAATATGCTCAATTTGATTGGCCTATTCACTCCCACATGACATCCTGACAATGATCTAGTTCATTTGGTTATGTATGGTAAACTTATCAAAATATGATTGAGGATCCAACTTTAAACATGAATAAATTATACTATGCTTCTGTGAATGACTTGAAACTTAGCACATAAAAACTAGGGACCAAGTTGAACAAACCCATATGATCATTTTTTATTTAGATTATCACATGCGTAAGATATGGCCTCTTCAATATGCTCACTTGGATCTATTTGAGCTTCTTCAAAAAATGGTTAAGTATGGAAACTTAATAGATTTTTCTTGATAGACCAACTTTGGGTCTTCATACCTTTTGATGTGCTTTGATAGATGATCTAAAACTTAGTGTGTAGTAACTTGAGACTAAAATTAATAAACCCATATGACCTATTCTTCTGGACTCATCCACACATGGAAATGGTGACATCAAGAAAATTCCTACTTAGAATTTTTGTCACTAGAGTCAAAATGTCTAGATGAACACAATGAAGGACTAGATGAATTCTATTTAATTTCATACTCATTCCAATAACTCTTGATATCCCATAGGGTATATGAAACACTTTAGACTTATCCTTTATAAATTGGCAAATTACACTTCAAGTGAACATAAAGTGTTTCAAAAGCTTTGTGAGCAAACTAAGATCCTTGAACCACTCATTCCATCTAGAAATTTTGTTCACCTACTCATCCATTAGCAACCTGGTCTATCTAGGCATAATATTAGTATGTGGGCTAAAAATTGCCAACAATCAATTGGGTTAAACTTATACTCTTATGGGTGAAATTCATTTAAGGTCTAGGTCAGCTATTGGTCGACCTAGCCTATTACTTAATGAAATTTTATCCATAATATCACTAGGTTGATTCAATCAACCCTATTGTCCAAATTTTTTGGAAGAGATTATGGTTAAATACACCTATATTTACAATATCATTTCATCATTATTTATCAATAATCAAGAGTTATTATTTGTTTGCACTTATTTACAATTTGCTCTTCCACCATTCTACTTGAGGATTCTTAGCTTAGGGTTTCTACTTGGAAAATCTAGTCTTATGGAGAAGTATTGGATGATTTGGAATTTCTTAGTGATCTTTACAAACCACAACAACCTCTTGTCATGTCACTTTTGTGAAGGGAGAGATTGAGTCTCGATAGGTTCATCTTTCAGGTAAGTATTCTCTAACTTTTCTCCCCTCTTTAGTAGATAGAAGTAACAAAAGTATTGGCTTCGAATAATATTAATCTTATTCTCTATGCATTAGGGTATTACTCATACATATCTTAATTGAGATTCTCCTATGCATGTTTATTTGTTTACTAACCTTCATATTGTGCCACAAGATTTGGTGAGCATTAGATTAGATTTCTTTGCTTTACATGTTATTAGTATAGTTAATATGAAAACATGGGGATTAATTAAAGTTATTACATGATTGTGCTTTATTGGAGGATTTATAACTTTCCTTATTATTTTTTATTGTTTCTTTTATGATATCTCCTAATTGGGTCTAGCCAATTCCCATATTGGTCATGTTCTTGATTATCTAATATATCCCCAATCGAAAGTGTAAGTATGATATATCTTCTCTAAGTTAGGATTGATTTTTAGATATGATTCATTTTTATTTGTATACATTATGCACACCACATAACTTTAATGAGGTATCCTTAACATTTTAGTATCTCGATGAAAATGAAGCTCCACTCCAAAGCACAAGTTATAGGTATGCAATTAGAACAACCAGCTGGTGGACTATTAGGCTAACTTTATAGGTTATTTTAACCAAGTTTGTAGATGGATGTGTGAAATATAAAATAAACTAAAACACTAAGTGAGTTGGCTAGGTGGATAATTACTCTATGATTGGCATATCTCAAAATAAAACTCAAAAAAGAGGGAAAGTTAAGGAAGAAAAAAAGGGTTTGTATTCCTAAAAGGTCACTTCTAAGGCTATTTATTTGGTGGATGAGTATGTCTAAGACCAATGTTTTCCATTTGTAATTATTGTACACTTATAAACAAACATGGTTAAGCAATCTAGGAATATAGGTATAGGGAACTTAATGGTTTCAGATAAAGGATGTTCTCTTTAGATTTGTTGTTCCACACCCTTATGTACACCATTAGTGGAGAGATTACAACTCAGACTAGGAATTTATATATAGTAGCTACAACACACACCTAGAAGATTGTACTAAAAATAAATACTCCTACACACCTCAAAATATCAACACAGTCTAAACTAATTACTCAAATAAATAAAATTTACTAATCTTCAATAGTTATTGCTGATTTTAGATAATAATACATCAATTATAAAAACTAGATTCATCCTTAGTATTTACACACTTCAAAATTACTGAGTTGATATAGACAAGGAAGGTAAAATTTCAATAATATAGAAAAGGAAGTAGAAAGAACAAACATGGTTACATGAAAATCAATGAATTTATTTCTTAATGTATATTGATAAAAAAATCTAACCCTTTGAAATAGGGTTTTCTAAGTATTTAAGACTTGGATAAGGGGTTGCCTCATCCTCCAAATGTATTGAAACTTTAATTTACATCAAAATGAACAAAACCTAAGTTCTAGTTCAATACAAAATTGTATGTTATAACTCATAGATTGGAACAGTCATGCAATGTGTGTGTGCTAGAAAAAACAACTCAATTAATTATAACATGAATGAAATAAATATTAACTAGCAATTTATTAGCTTGAATATTACTACATGCAAAATTGTATACAAAATTAGCCTTTTAACTATGGCTTGTTTGGCATATACATGGTACTACTTGTTATAATGGTTAGAATTAAAGTGGTAGCTAGGGTCAAATTAGAAGTTGTAGATGATGGACATACTAAACTAGTAGTAACTAAAGTGGTAGGAAGTGTTGAAACTAACACATTGGGTAGAGTCTATGCTATTGAACTAGTAGATGGAGTGAAGCTAGACTTCTTATATTTAATTTCTTGATAATGTTTGTATCCCACAAAATGTTACACATTTATTATGCTCATATTAAGAAGGGCCAATATATTTACCTTGTGCACTTATGTTATAAACCTTACATGCTCAAATTTAGTGGCTCTAAATCCTACTCAAAATACTTTTACTTTAGTGGCCTTCTTCCTCCCCAAACTTAGCTTAGTCTCAATGTATTCTAAAGTTAATCCTTGCAAACTCTATTTGAAATTAGATGAGTCTTGGTACAAATTTTGGTTAAAAATATACTTGACTACCAGCTTCCTTGTTTTATCCCATGCATGTGTTAACTCTAGTTCATTCAAAATCTACACTGCTTACTTTTCTTGATCAATGATCTTCATGACTAAAGCATCAATAATAGCTATATATTCCTAGGATTCTTGGGTCCTAATAAAAAATAGATTCAATGTGTTTTCTACATCTATGGGGTACATAAAATTGAAATGGTCGAAATCCTTATTGATTTATACAAAACCAAAAACATTATCTTGGTATCATCATCCTTGATAAAGTTAAATATTTTAGTTATTAAAGTTACATGGGGGACCAATTATGCCTTCAAAGAATTAATAGTCTCTAATATCTCACATAGACTTAATGTTACATTCTAAACATCATGTTATTTTTTAGAAGGAATGTGTATTACCTTCTATTGATCCTCGAGGGTTTCTAGTTCTTATTATAACTCTTTCCTTGCCTATTATATGCCTTTATGAATGGTTATCAATGCTCCAATGTGGGTATGCATATATGAATTAAAGTCCTCAATGAAAGGGGACTAAACCATCTTCCTTTCTTATCTATTTTAAAGAGAGTATATCTCCTCTCTTTCTTACAAAATTAAGCTTTGCCCATGTTGTCTTCTATCTTCCTCTTCCTCACCCTTTGCACAAAGCTAGTTGACTTATCAAAGAGTGAGCTCATAGAGGGGAGTTTATTTATATTCAATCCTAGACTATTAAAAAATGATGTTATTAATTACTTGGCCTAGTATATAAGGGTCAACATTGATGGGTTAAGTGGTTGTGCTTCTATTTGTGTGTCTTTTACAAGCTTAGGCTTAGGGGTTGGCTAGGGTATGGTTGGTCATATTTTTTTAGACTAGTCTACATTTCCTAGATGTGGTACTGGATGGATAATGTAGATTGTCTTCTTCTTTGGAGATCTCTTGGTGGCCACCTACTACTGTATCCTAAATTACTCTTGAGGAGGACATATGTGAGCTCAATTATGTAGAAGGTGTTAACAACTAGGTGCTAGGTTATATATTAATAGTGGTGTAAACGGAGGTAGAGATAGAGATGGAGACTAAAGGAGTAATTGTAGAAATAATTGTGGATATAGGTCTAGAAGAAGGTGATGACACATGAGGAAAAGAAGAGATAACTAGTAATGAAATAATATGAGAATGGATAAATTGAGTAGTGGGTAGAACATACTTACCTGATTGGTCACCCCTAATGGGTGCCTTTCCATTCAACCCTTACAAGATTAAAACCTCATCTTGATATAGTTGTTTTTTATCCACTTAATGACTTGGATTGCCTTAAATTTAAGGTTGTTCTTACTCACTTGGTCCCTCTATGGATAAAACTTGAGGCATTTCTACCTTGGTTTTTATCTTATAGCAAATTATTGTCTTCTCAGTTGGAGGATTAGGCACTTGTTGTGTGGGAAAAGGGATTACCACACTAGATATTGTGGTTTTTGGAATTACCATAGTAGGTGCAAGGTCTTATTCCTCAGAGTACTCTAGATAGATAATATCCTCTTCTCTCCCAATGGTGTGATCCTTTGCCTACATTAATTCTTCTACTTGTTCTTGTTTTATTTTCCTTAATTAAACCTAAACTTGAGTAGTTTCTTCTTCCATTTGTACTATAGCAATTGATGTTTCCCCTCTACCTTGATATTAATTTACATCCATCATCATATTTGGTGGAGTTTTTGGGACTTTGATCTATTCTTATGATTTCTTGAAAGGTTTGTTGTTCTATAAATATTAAGATGTCTATCCCCCTAGTGGTGGGATTCTAAATTTTTCTTGTCCAAGTGTGAGGGAAGGATTTTCTTGGATTACCTTAAGCAATTCCTCACTCACACCAATAGTCCTATCTCTTTCCTTAACCTCTACATCATCTTTAGCATTGAGAAATAAGAAGTCATGGTGATATGGCTCATGATTTTAGGGAATACCTAGATTGTGAACATGTTTCTACACTTTCCCATAGGGGTCCCAATACCTATGGGTCAAGGTATTTAAGGCATAGGCCTTCCTAGCACCACCAAACTCTTTTAATTATTTGTGATAGGCATAACAAATTATCCCAATTATTAGATGGGATCCATGAAAGGTGATCTTATTTCTCTTGGTGTGGTCTTCATCAATCCCATTTTACAACTGATAGATAATTTCTTATCCATCTAATTTATCTAAGATGTATTTGTGGAGGTGAATAGGGTCAACCTTGTTCCTAATGAACATTATAATAGTGTAGTCTAGATATAACTAGTAATCACCCAAAGATAAGAGTGAGTTGTCGATATTATTATATATTCTAAGTAGAGGTTCACCATGAATCATCATCCAAACTTGAGGATACAAATGTTAAAATATTCTTAGATATGGACAAGTGAGTAGACATCAAAGATTTTATTCTTGATGTATTTGTGATTTAGATCCCACAAAGCCCCATTGTGTCTATAGACAATGCCCATGACTTCATCTAGGAGGTAGGACATAATGTAAAAATTGCCACCTTGGGGCTCCTTATATTTGTGCAATATCAATTCATGCAAGTGCATGTTGATAATCTCCCCCAGTGTGAAGGTGCATTCTAAGGTGATCAATAGGTCGAGCAATGGTACCCACTCCAAATGAAGTGCATGCTTGGGTGAATAAACAAATGGTTTATTAGTGTCATCATAATGTAAATTCCCATCCATAATCTAGTAATTATCATAGGGTTATTGGTGGCCTCTTTGAGTGAGAAGGCCTTTTTTGAGAAAATCCATTTGCTCACTATTTGTTCTATAATGTTACTAATCTTTCAACTAGTTATTGTATGTAAATAAAAGGTGGAATATGGGATGGCTAAGTTTAAATACATTTAGAATTCCTCCATGGATATGGAAGTGATTATAGTACTATTTTTTATGTAGTGGAGGAACCTACCATCTACAATCCTACCTTCGAAGAAAAAATCTCATAATAGGTCAATGCATGGCATGACTTCTAGTTTGATAGCTTGACGATGAAGTGTTTGGAATTTCAAAGGCATAAGGTGAGTTACAAATTATCATTCCTCTTGAGAAATGTCTTATTTGTAAACAAATAGGTTGACACTCTTTACAACCTCCTATAAATCCAAGTAATTAGCATAGATACCATCAAATATTGAGCCATCAAAAATTGTATCCATGTATTTTATTGAGTATTTGATAGAGAATATAGATGGTGATTAGGATCCCATATATGCTCTTGATGAAGATCCAATTGTTGGTTATTAGTGTTGGTAGGATTTGAGCTTATAGTAATGGTGGATTTGAATTTTTCTTACATGAATTATAGTCAGTTTGAACATAGATAGGGCTTTGAATTTCAAGAAGGATATATACACTCAAGCTCAATGTTAATCAATGGATGTGAATTTGGTTTTCATATTGATGTTATAGTTTTTTTAATATTGATGTTTAATTCATTCACCATTAGTCACCAAAATCTACAAGCTTGTCACTTTAATTTAATTTTAAATTGACCACCTTGTCCTATGGGCATACCACATAGGATTCTTACCCATTCGGGGGCTACCATAATGATATTATTTTGACACTTGTCAATATGTGGTTTAATTTGGAGATGAAAATTGAATTTAATATCAATCATTTGATTTGGTGAGAAAATATTTCTAAATAAAAGACTTTGAAGACATAAATGTTCTTTGGGGGGATTTGGGAAACTTTTTATGTTGAATTGTGAATCAAGAGGATTTGTAAGATAAAGTTGCCAAAGGTGTGAATTTTAATATAAAGTATCTAAATGAGAGATACCAAATAAAAAAAATTTGAAGACCAAAATGTTCCCAAAGACCAAAATGCTCCTAAAGTAAAGTTGTCAAGTAAGAATTATCAAATAAAAGGATCCAAAGAATATTTTATCAACACAAAGTTGTAGATCAAAAAATTCCCAAAGAAATGCTCATGACTAAAAATTTCTTGAAGAAAATATCATAAAGAATAAAATGTTCATAATTCCAAATAAGTGAAGATAAATAATAAATTTGAATAAGTAAATTTGAATATCTATCATACATAGTAAGCCTCCACAATTTTCATTAATATATTAGTTCCAATAAGTCATTCTAATGAAAAATGGGTTGTAAGAGGAAAAAAATCCAAAAAAGGTAATTTAATGACAAAATTTACCAAATTTCCATAGATAATAATGTATTCCAAATATGCAAGTATAGCCCTATAATGAACAATCATTCTAAAAATTAAAGGGGTCTCCACATGTCTGTCAAAAAATGTAAGGTGGGGTGTGTTGAATATAACAACTAACATCTAGATTTGATCATGGTCTCATTTATATTTTTAGAGAGTCATGTGAGGAATTCTTGATGCATGAGATCTATAGATAAATTAGGAGAATGAGAAGAATAAATACATAGATGTGTTACCTACTATGAGGGATAATGAATATAAGGAACTTATATTAGGGTATTGATAATATCCTTTGATCTATGAGAATGTGTGGATCTAAGAGAAGTATAATCCTTCATCTAAGAATGATCATAATGAATTTATTATGAAGGTGAAGTTGTAGGCCATGAAAAATCATAGAAATGCTATTGGAGTGCTCTACATTTATCTGTATGATGTGCAGTACATTTATGCCAAAGATAATCAAATTCCCTATGTTTGTGAATATATTATATATATATATATATATATATATATATATATATATATATATATATATATATATAAAGAGGTGGTAAGCTCTGATCATTAAAGTTTTGTGTTGTTTTAGGATAAATCACATCAATATATTGTCTAAGTCATTAACAATGTGTTAAAGTATGAACAATCATTCCATGAAAACAAGTTCACCTATGATTAATCGAGTTATGAGGGTTATTATCTATGGTAGGATTAGAGATATATGTCTAACAATATGTTAATAATATTTGGTATGCCTGATAATCTCTAGTCCCTTACCCAACTATCTTATAAAACTCATAATATGTCTCATCTACCCATCATCTAAGTGGAGAATCAAGTTTTGGCATGGGTAAGACCTCATCAAGTAAATCATTATGATCTATGTAGGTATGAGTAAGATATTGAGTAGGCCATGTAGATGTAATAAATAGTTTTGGTGCATGTTGAAGTAATGTAGCTAACATCTCTAGGGGAAGGTTTATTGAAGGATCATAAAATCTAACAAATCGGTAAGGTCTATTAATGATATGATCAACGAGCATACTCTTAATAGGATCATATGTGACTAGAATAGAATGGGTAGAAACTAATACCTACTCCATCTCATACCTATGAATATCAATAGGAGAATGAAATAAATATACCAAGTGAATGGTACATACATGTAAATTGGACTCATAAAAATGTTGTAAAAATGATTGATGACAAAGAATTTATGCATCCTTGGATTTAACATAGATAGATAATAATGGGTCATATAAGGAATATAAACCATCATAATTAAGTTTATGAAGATATATATGGAAGGAATCAATCATTATATCAATTTAATAATAATGAATAATTGATTTTTTAAGCCTAACTAGTGAGGTGATAATTACATCAATCAATTTCTAGAGAGAATGAGGTTGTAAAGAAGGGGTAACCAATCAATAATTATAGGATGGAGATTTTAGATTTTTATCTTAACACTAATCTCATTAGTCTCATCATCATTGCAATTTAATAGGTTGGGAGGTATTTTACCACAAGTTTGGGGTTTCCATTGTAACTATGATTAGAATTGACAGGATAATTAAATCATTGATATTCATGAAAGGAGATGTTATGTAAAGGTTTAAGGATGGGTAATTTAAATATAATGCCATCTTGGAATTTTTAAAAATTATAAGGATTAATGTCTCCTTAAATATTATATATAACATCATTATGGGGAAATTTGACACACTCGCATGTAGAAGAGAAAAAAGCTCTGATGGGATGTGTCTATAGTTGTCAAAGTAAAGTTTTACATGATAGAGAGAAATTAAAAATCATGACCTTAACTATAACCATGATGGTATGGACCATGGTTAGGATCCAAAAAAAACCAATGTAAGGGATTTATATTTGATCATATCTTTGGTACGTACTTTGGGTAGATTTAATATTACATTTAGAGTATCCAAGAGTCTTAATGAAGTTAAGGGAAGCAACATAAGTTATTGAACATTCATAAATCAAGGCATGATTGACTTGAATTTGACCCATTTGGACACCAATGAAACATTATTGTATAAATTAATTAATATTTAATCGATATTCATAGAGGCTATATGAAATTAAAGTGAAAGAGAAACATCCAAGGTTTTGTCAACTTGTATGAACATTTTTTTCACACTGTTGGAGAATATATCCATAGAGCCGAATAAGGTGGCTTATTATGCTATATATGGAGATCAATGGATATTCATTTCAAATAAATTTTGACTTAAATGATTATAATTATGAGGATAAGTCCTCATGATTTTAGGAAAAGGAACTTGAGAGTGAAGATGAGAAAGTTATGTTATAGGATCCCACTAATAATATCTTGAGGGTATGAACTAGACTATAATAAAGGTGTGTAATACTAGATTAATTCAACAAATGGTGAATATGAAATAAATTTAAATGGATATGAACTATAATATGTTAGTTTTTTAGATGTAGTTTAACTAAGTGGATCAAATTACATCATGTTATTTGATATAGTTTGTTGGATAGGAGGTCTACAAAATTCCTAAATAGAAATAAATTGCATCAATCTTGTCAGTATATATTTTTTAGATCTAAAAAAATAGATTTCATCAAGCTAGTCAATCTATTTTGTTCTAAATTAGATAAAAGTATTGGGATAGTCGATGTAATAATAATAAAAGGATGAAATATAATAGACTATATCAGCTAATACAGTTGAGGAAATATTTTTGGACTAGATAAAAGTGGTCAATATAGTTGGAAATTCTCAAATTATTGATGAATATATTGTTTTTTTAATTTAGTTATAATATATGATTTGGTATGGACTTACATATACTCAACATACGTAAAATAAGATGGATATGTGTGTTGCATAGTTATGTAAGTGATTTTTTTATAAGTGAAATATGGATAAGGGTTGATGTATGATACTATATACCTCATGTTGTTTAGGTTAACCACATTTTCATTATTGGTAAAAAAATGAGGATCAACAAAGGATTCCACGACATTAGAGGAAGGAGGTTGAGTAGTAGTAGATTGATGATTTGGAAATAGGTCCTTATAGATGGCAAGGTGAACATTATCTTGATTAAGAACATTATGCATAACTTTAGAATCATGGGATTTAGATAATTTTTCATAGGATTTATTATGGTCACGGATCATGGTTTCATGATCAAAATTGGTACCAAATAGAAACCTAAGGACAAAGTTGCTAAGTTGCCTACATGTTTCATGATAGTGTCCCAACTTACATGATACCAACAAAATATTTGTGGATCATACCATTGTTTGATAGTGTGAGTAGGATCAAGTTATATTGATGAAGGTTTAGGATCATGTCTTTAATTTATACTAGGGAAAGAGGTTTATGAATATAAACATTGTTTATGTATGATGATGAGGAGGGGGAGGCTAGGAGGGACTTGCTATCACTCTAGAGAGCACCTTGTTTGAAGGTGTGTAAAATACACCCTCTCTCCAACTGATAAAATTAGATATTATTAGTGTGTGGGTTAATTATTATTGAGAATAACCTCTAGAGAGGGCTGGTTACCTTAATATTTATCTCTAAAAACTAAATTATTTTGATTTTTAGGGATGAAGAAGGAGAAAGAAACTGAAATGGAAAATCCTATCTAATTGGGTGATGCACTTGAATTGCTTATATTCTATAAAATATTTCTAAAAATAAGTAATAAACAAATATTAATCTAAAATAAACTCTACATTCAATCCTAAACATCAATAGCTCTTCAAATGACATGTAGAGGATGAGATTTTCACAATAGGTGAGGAAAGGACATAAAGAAATGGGATATAGATCTCAATTATATGCTAATACACAATAAAAAAAATACACTATATTCTTATTAAAAAAAAAACATATACAAAAAATCTTCTTTATTTGATGAATGGTGTCAATTACAATTTCTTCTTTGTTTCAGGATTTTTTTTAAATGGCTTCAAAAAGCCAATATATAGGTATAAAACCTTAAATAAATTAATTTTAACATTGAAAACATAAGTATTATTATTCTTTGAGTTAAAATAATACTAAAATACTTTTAAAAAATTAAATAAAGGATTTAAAATCTTCTAATTTTTCAAAATTTGCATGTTTTTCATTTTTGGCATAGAATTGAGAAGTGGTAGGCCCATGTTGACTTGTCAACCTTAATTGCATGAAAATAATTCCATAAATTAGAAGATAAATCCATATTAAAATTTATTTTAAGTTCTTAAAACTCTTCACCTTGCATTAAAAGCATGGGAGATGCATGAAACTAGTCAAACTAGTCAACTGAAGAGATTTGACCCTTAAGGACTAGTTAACTCAACTTGAGCTCAATTTCCATGAATTGAAACATGTGGATTGAATTTATAATGATATATCTACTTAAAAAACATATATTTTATGTGGTAACTACAAAATTAATTTATTTTATAGATTTTCAATGCCATTCTTTACTTGCTTGATTGACCAATTAGGCCTAATAGCCTATCTTATTACATTTGGACTCCATTAAACCTAAAATAATAGGACATGAAACCTGAAAAAACAAAAAATTTCACATGAAAAACAATTATTCATCACCAAAATATTTTATTTTGATGAGAAAACACTCACCATTCGGTCAACTGGGTTGACTAGGCCTATTTTGCTCCATTTCCTATAGACTGACTATTTTGATTGAGATAGCTAGGACAATTTTTAGATTATTTATGAAAAAAATAAAATTTAATGATGAATAAATAGTCTTATTCTCTTATCTCCATTTATTATATTTCATTGAAGTGTCTTGTACTTCATTTTACATGCTTTTTTCCATAAAAAACAAGATTTTTGACCTCATCCGTACATATCCATGCATAAAATTAACATTTATGGAATAATATATTATTTTAATTGAAATTTTATAATGTTTAAAGTTGATTCAAGATGATTTTATAGCAATAAAATCATTTTTTTTCAAAACTAGTTTTTTGAGGGTTTAGATGGGCTTTGAAGCTAAATTTTCAAAATGATGGTTCATGAAGTACATACCTCCAAATACATACATACATACATATATATATATATATATATATATATATATATATATATATATATATATATATATATATATATATATATATTACCCTCATAAAATCTCTAAAAATATTTGGTTTCCATTAAAAATATATAAAAAGTTACCACGTAGAGAAATCTACATGTGGGGTTTTGACTACATTCTAAGCTGTCTACACTCTTAATGATTGTTCATAAATAAAAACCAACAAAATGGTATCAATATTTAATTAATTATAATTAAATATTATTAATCAAAACATAATAATATAATTCATCCAAACTCCACATGTGGTGAAATCTATGAGCATCTGAACAGGAGGTTAGGATGGGCGTCTAGAACTAAAAAAATGAAAATTTCATCAAAATGAAAATAAATCTTCGTAGTCTTCCAAATTACTTAAAAAATAATTATGGGGTCTTTATAATTTTTATAAAAACACTCTAAAATCACATTTTTCTTGAAAAGTTAAAAAACCCCTTTTTGGCCTTTATGTCTGTTTGCTTGTAAAAGCTTATATGAGCATGGTTTACTTAAAATTTAGAGTTTTTACACTCTTTAAAGGTATAATTATGATGTAAAAATATCATACCATGCTTTTTAAACTTTTACCTAGACTTAGAAACCTCTGTGGCACTTCAAAATGATGCCTACTCCAATGGTGATCTCCAACAGACATGCTAATGAATGTTACAAAATATAAAGTATATACACTTTTCCAATGGCCATGAAATTTTTTCATAAGGTTATCCAACTCATAATTACATTTTTTACAAAATTTAAGGTCCTAAAACCACCTGTAGCTCCCAAAATGTTCAATTTTCTCTCAAAATTGATCTATGTGCATAGATTGTCTACATATTTGAACTAGAAAATGCTATTTTAAAATGATAATGACCCATTTAAAATCTAATTTTGACATTTTTTACCAAAATTAGTGCTTATTAGACTAAAATTCCTTGGTTTGACCAACTTTAAAAGGCTATGACCGGTTTTATGAAAGTTTTGTATGATAGGAGTAGTAATTTGGCCTTGATAGGTCAAGTTACTAACAGGTATTTCCATGAAAGGTTGGGAAATATTTTCCTCATTGGGGTCATTTATAATAATAAAATTAATGGTAAGTATAATAAAATTAGTGTTTGTAACACCTTAATTGGTATCATTTTTTTATATCTCATAAGCATACGAGTTCTCAAGATATGTTGAGAAGGTTCAAAATGTATTATGAGGAAAAATTAAAATTAAAATTGATCAAGGTATTATTCTAAATATTTTATAGAGAGAGTATTGAATCTATATTAGAGTTTGGGATGGAGATAATTGTTAAACAAATGGAATAGGTTGTATTATGACATGTTTTGTTTGGTTTTGATAGATAAGGCATTCGAATGCTTAATGAAAATTTAGGTAGTTTTATATTCTACCTATTTATAATTTATGGAATGGGATAAAATATTTTTAAGATCATTATTTTAGAATTCTTGAACCAAAACATTAAATAATTCTTCTAGACTAGATTTAGTATGAGACTTAAGTTGATTGTACCAATCTAGGGCATCACTTGAAAAGTGTTTGGCTAGAATTTTGGTAGTAATGAAGGTATTTATTTTAATATAATCTTTGTAAAGGTTACCAAAATTTTTAAAATTAAAATAAATATCATTAAATCCATTATAAGTGATAATAGGAGTGATACCTTTTATCCCGATGTTTTCAATTTGAGGGATTAATGATTCATTTTGAAGATTGTTGATGATTTTATTAAGTTGTGGTTGAGTAATAATATTATCCTATACATATCGAAGGTGGGGCAGGGGGTGGGGGGGTGGGGTGGGGTATTTGGTATTTTCACTCCCAATTGAAGTTGTTGAGGAAAAATTTTAAATTTCCAAAGTTGATTTTTCATTTGCATCATTTGTTTGGCATTATTAGTTTGAAAGGTATCCATTTGATTCATGGATTATAGAAATATTTGATTAGTATTTAGATATTTTTGACTAATAGAAGTGGATTGAGATGCACTAATTATGGAATTATTGTGTGTATTAATATGATCACTTTGAATAGGCCCACTAGAGATAATACCCAACATATTAGTCATAATTCCAAGAATAGTAGAAGAGGAAGGAAGATAAGAAGTCATGTATTGAATTGATCCAAATCCCATTAGAGTGTTATGTTTAGGTGAAGGGAGGTATACTATGTGGGGTTGCATCATGAGGTTATAAATGATTGTAGGATCTTTTCCCCTATGTTGATGCTTTTCATTAATGAAAAGGATCATTTTAGCAGTGTATTCAAGATTATTCTCATCCTCAACTATGGGAATGTGGGGAGGATAGTTAAAGGATCCAAAGTTTGGGAGGTAGAAAGTGAATTATAATTTATTCTTCTAGTAGTTACATGAATATTAGTTTTATATTGGTTATTGATAATAATAAAATGAGATTTAGGATCATTATGGGAGTTAGTCAAATCCATCATATCATATTGTGTTCTCTATATAGAATCATCAAAGATATACCATATGATGGAGGGTTGAAGTGAAAATCGAACTGCGATAGATAAAATATATAAAAAATAATTATATCATCCAACTCACTAAAGCTAGGAATCAAAAATATATCTAATAATTTACTATAGTTTTGTTAATCATGATATTTGATATTTAAAATGTATCAAATAGTGTGATGTAGTCTATAGGATAAAGTTAAAATAGAATCTAGAAGTAAACTATATCGAACTATTTAATGTGGCTATACAAGTGGGAGATGAGAAACAAATGTGATTGAGCTAGTTAATATGGTTTTTTAGGAGATTTCAAATGTTAGGGAACAAACTGACTTGATCTTTTATATGTAGTAAGATAAAAATCTGATAAAATTAAGAGGGATGTGAACTATAATAAGCTATTTGATACATTTTCATAGGAAAACAATAGTTATAGGGTAATATATTATGTTGAACTATTTGATACATTCAGGGATGTAAACACAAGATACTATATCAAGGTAGTGATGTAGTTAACAAACACAAGTAACTATATCAATGTTGGATGATGTAGTTACTACACACAACATAGAATTGTATTGATGATGGATGATGCAGTATGTGATAAAAAATACAATAACAAGAAACAAATTGGAAAACTAATTATTTTTCTAACTATTTTTCCATAAAGAAGATTAGGTAGATGTAACAAAAATATTTATTGGAGACAAAGATCAAGGGTGCAATGGTTGAAAGAAGGAGATAAAAATACTAAGTTTTTCCACCTCTCCACTTTGAAACACAGAGCGAAAACACATATCCATCATTTGAAAAAAGGAGCTCAGAAGATAACAGAGGAAAAGGAAATTAAGGAGGAAATGATTTCATTTCTCTCCTCCCTGATGAAGGCAGATAGAAACATTGATTTGAAAAGTCAGGCTGATATCCTACGAGTGATTCCCCCATTGATCACGAAGGAGCAAAATAAGATGTTATGTTCTATACCTAAGGAGGAGGAAATCTTTAAAGCTGTAAGATCTCTTGGAGGAGAAAAAGCTCATGGACCAGATGGTTTCCCCATGTTCTTTTTTCAAAAGCTCTGGAAATTTATAGGAAAGGATGTTAGTAATGTGGTGAAGGAGTTTTTTGGAGCTAAACAGATGCTGAAGGAAATTAATGCCACTTTTCTATGCCTTATTCCAAAGAAAGTAGGTGCGGATAGCTCTGATCAGTTTAGGCCGATAAGTTTATGCAACTCTCTCTATAAGATAATCTCCAAAGTACTTACGACCAGACTAATCCTTGTGATCCCCTCGATAATAGCTGATCAGCAAAATGGATTCATTCCTGGCAGACAAATCCTCAACTCAGTTATAATGGCGCATGAAAATATTCATTCACTTCTCAAATCCAACACTGAGGGGTTCTTAATGAAAGTGGATATAGCTAAAGCATACGACAGGGTGGATTGGCATTTCCTTTCTAAAAGCCTTATTGCCTTTGGCTTTGAACAAAGAGTGGTTGATATTATCAAATAGTTGATATCTACTACTTTTATAGCTGTGTTGGTAAATGGGACCTCGTCTCATTTTTTCAATCTGTCTAGGGGATTAAGACAAGGGGATCCTATATCCCCTATTCTGTTTATTATCATGGCAGATAGTATGGGACGATACCTTGGGGACTTGGTTCATAGAAGTCAGTATAAAGGTCTGAGACCCTCTTCGCATCCTTTAACTTGCTCCCATGGTCAATTTGTGGACGATACTATTTTCATGGGACAGTCTGAAGTTACTGAAGTAAGAACTCTTAAGGAAACAATTAATCTGTACACCTCTGCCTCTGGACAACTGATAAACTGGAATAAAAGTGCAGTTTTCTTTACTAATACCCCTGTTTATAGACAGAATAAAATTGCTAGAATTCTTTATTGCTCTATAGGCTCTTTTCCTTCCATATACCTTGGTCTCCCTTTTGGATTGAAAGCCCTTGAAGCTTTTTGGGAAGGTCTTATTAATAAATTTAGTAAGAAGTTAGTGGGATGGAAAGGCTATCTTCTTAGCCAAGGAGGAAAGTTAACTCTCCTCAAAGCTAGTCTTCAAAGTATACCTACGTATGCTTTGAGTCTTTTCAAAATCCCCACTAAATTTGCTGAGGCAATTGAAAAAATCCAACGAAACTTTCTTTGGTCAGGTTCTGAGGAGAAAAGAAGAATGCCTCTTATTGCATGGGATAACATTTGCAAACTAGTTAAGGATGGTGGACTTGGTATAACGAAAATAAGAAGTATGAACACTGCCCTTTTAGCTAAGCAGGGATGGAGGGTCTATCAGGAAAATAAAGAATGGAGTAAAATATGGAAGCATAAGTATTTATTTAAGGTACAGTCACTTCATGACTTCTTTACTACTCCAGATATTTCTCATCCGTCTGCTATTTGGGGGGCAGTCCAGGGAACAAAACATGTTCTTGAAGAAGGAAGTTCATGGAAAGTTGGTAATGGTAAAAAGGTGAAATTTTGGGAAGATATTTGGGTAAGAGGTAAACCCTTACAGGAAGAAATCCAAGATAAAGATGTTATAGAAAGATGTAAACAAAGAGTGGGCATAATGGTTAATCAATATTGGCAGAACAACACTTGGGTAAACCTCACTGACTATGATCAAGATCTCAAGGATATTCAATTATCCCTAAATGCTATATCCCTATATCCTAATCAAGAAGATAAAATTGTTTGGTATCAGGAGCCAAGTGGACAGTTTAAAGTCTCTTCCATCTTCATGTCCAAGGGAAATGGCAGAAAACCGTTATGGACAAGAGCCTAGATTAAGGGGCTCATTCCTAAAATCAAGTTCTTTTTCTGGACCCTTCTCCAAAATAAAATTTTGACTCTGGATAATTTATAGAAATGCGGAATCAATATTGTTAACAGGTGTATTCTGTGTAAGAGAGACCTTGAAGATAGAGATCATCTGTTTGTGAATTGTTCCTTCACTCAGCTTGTTTGGAAGGAGGTTCTCAATCTATGGGGCATTACATGGATTCACCAAAAAAATGTGGAACTTTCTCTCAAAAGCTGGTATTGGCCTTCAAAGAATCTTGAAGTTCTCTTATGGAAAATTACTCTTCCCCATGTCTGGTGGGGAATATGGAAGGAAAGAAATAACCAAATATTCAGAAACAAAGAGTTCCCTGGATGGGTGGTTGGCCAGAACATCATTAGAGCTCTAAAGGAAAATTTTTCTTCTCAAAAAAATCTAAGCTCTAATCTCAATGTGGATAATCCCCTAAGGAAGGATTTTATTCGTGGTAAACCTGATAACCCCAGATCAGGTGTTACTTGGATTAGTCCACCTCAAGATTGGATTAAAGGTAACTTTGACGGTGCAGCAAAAGGGAACCCGGGGAATGCTGGTTGTGGTGGTGTTCTGAGAAACCATGTGGGAATGGTTATAGATGCTATCGCAATTCCCATTGGTATATCTAACTGCCACATTGCCGAAGCTACAGCTGCCCTCCTGACCCTTAAATTAGATGTGGACTCAGGATATTCCAAATTGTGGCTTGAAGGGGACTCTTTGAATGTTATAAATATCCTTAATAATAAGAATATTGTGTCTTGGACCATAGAGGATAAGGTAAAGGAGATGAAAACTCTTTTGAATAAATTTGAAGAAATAAAAATCACCCATACCTACCGTGAAGCCAATGGTGTTGCAGATTGGCTTGCTAATTGTGCTATCCGAGAAGGGCAAAAAGCGAGATGGGATGAAACCTTAGTAAGGAACGTGGATTTAAGGGCGATCATTCTTCTCGATGCCACACATGCGAAAGAAGGTAGGATTGGAGGGTAATAAAATCATAATGAGTAGGAGGAGTGGCAGCATGGGGAAAGGAACCCAATTATTAAAGAGTAAGGCCCTCAAGAGGGAGAAGCAGATCTTGAAAAGCCATAAACAAAGTTGATGTCCCAATCAACTTGACAGTAGGAGGATCCAGGGTAATATCCACGGTAATTGGGATTCAAAGAAAATGAGTATGGCGCATGAAAGGAAGGGAGAACCCCGTAAATAGGAGCCCAAGAGCTGTGCAGAATGGAGAGAGAAACATCAAGTCTAGAGAATTTTGTAGAAAGGAAATGTTATGAGCTACATGGAAAGACTCCACGGCTCTAAACTGCATATCACGACGGCCTTCTTCAAAAATTGGTCTGACGACAGGGTCACCTTGCATGGTATAATTGTAAATTTAACTGAGGATTTTCTTGCTGAGGTTATAGGGTTGCCAATGGAAGGAATCAAATTTTCAAAGCAGACCATCATTTCGAATGAGGCATTTTGTAAGTTCCCCAAAACGGATGAGGAGGAGTAGAAGTTGGTCAAAAATGGGGACTTTTATGAGCTGGACCAGATTAAAGGGATTTGGAGGGACATCCTAAGCTGTATAAGGGAGTACTTCATCCTGGATGGAAGAAGCAAACGAGTGCATAAGTTCCATTTTGTCTTCCTCAATCACTTCAGGCATAAGGTTAGCTTGTCTTTTCCTTTCTATCTTCGCTACTCCCTGATTCAAAGCCTTTATGCTCATAGGAAAAAGGATTTGCGCCCTATTCTTCATGAAGGCCTTATTCTGCTTATTGAAGGCTATTGCAAGAATAGGGCACTGGTTAAGTATCCCAAATAGGGGAAAAATAAGTTGCCAGGGAATAAAAAGAATGAAAATGTAAGCAGAAGAGGAAAAATTAAGACCCCTAGTCCTAATAAATAGAATGTAGAAGAAGAAAGGGGTCGGGAGAGAATTGAATAACCCGAGGAGGAAAAACCGTAGGAAGAAGATGGAACTGAGAGTTGGGACACCAACTCTAGTAATGATGAAGAAGGATCTGAGGAAATTGAAAAAGATAAAGTCAATACAGAGGAGGATTTTGCTACCAGAACAGAAGAGACGGAGGAAAACCAGAAAGTGGCAGAGGATGACATTGTCCAGGAAAATCCTGGTGAGGACCCTACTTCTAAGAATGAAAAGGAAATCTCTGTCCAGGAAGATATTCAAAACATGGAGATGGAAATTCAAGATGGAATCAATGAGCGGGAACAAAAGAGTCAAGAAGACTTCTTTGAAGAAGCCAGGATTAGCCCCATTAAAAAGTCTGAGGATTGGAGAGGGAAGAATCAGAATGATGAAATACACACTCCTATGACTTGGGTTAACTGTAAAGCTAAGTCTTCTTCCCACTTAGATTCCTGGTTGTGTAGGGAGATCATTGATATCGAGAGAAAAGTGGAAACTTTGGAAGATTCTCTGAAAGCTGCTTGGAATAAAGTAAACAACATGGAAAATCAGTTAAGCGAGATCCCTGTCAAGCTCAAAGCTTACGAAAACAACCTCCGAGAACTAATAAAGGACAACAGAAAGAAAATGGAGGAAGTAACGTCCAACATCTATGCAGCTGCTATCAACATAGGTAAATGAGCCAATGAGGAGACCAAAGCACTAGAGGGTCCCAGCAAAAGGACAAGGCAAAGTTCCAGAAAGAAAGATACACAAAAAGGAGCTTTGCTGGAGGGTACCACCCAGGAAACTGCTTTGAAAGGAAAAGAAGACATGAACTTGATACTGGAACTAGATGAATAATCTGGTCCTTCTTGTTGGTTAAGAAATTGGTACTGATCTTTGTTATCCTTTTGTTAGCTTTTGTTTGTTGTTCTACCAGACTTCTGTTTCTGGGTTTTGACCGGATGTGTCTCTTATGGTTTCAGGACCATTCAAAACCTATTTTTGCTACCTCACTATAGTGTTTTTTAGGTGTTGCCTATGGGCTTAGTTGTTCTTATTTTGCTCTCTGTTAAAGGGTTTCAGGGCCCCTTCAAAACCTGCTTTTACCTCAATCTAAAATAAAAATATTTGACTAATTTGTTGGATCTCATGGATACTGACTCATTCATTATATAGTGTTATCCTAATTATTGTGAGCACTAACTATAAATAAAGTACCATGCCCTTAGCCCATTAAACCTAGTATCAAGGGTAAGCTGTGATTAAATTCTTAATGCTAATATATAATTAGTGCACTACAAAATTAGATGGATGGATGGCTTCCTAGAGTTTAATAAAAAAGGAGTCCTATGCATTTTTTATATACTGTGAGGCATGTAGTAATTAAATTGTGTTTAGCTATATATTATAGCAATGAGTATTGGGAAAATCTCCTCACACCACAATGTCTATAAATAATAGAAAATGATTGTAAATAGAACACCACATATCCCTTAATGACAATAAATAAGTAGTTTGAAAACTATTAAAACACAATTTATAGGGAAATGGAAAATAAAGTCTAAAAATTAATATAAAAACTTAATTTACAATATTCAGTGAATTGAAATAAATAGGTAGTCAACTTGAAATGAAATGTGTTATTATTTTTTTAAAGGAAAAGTTAATTTTCTTTACTTATGCTTGAAAATGAAATAAACAAAACTAAATTAGCACTAGATGATGTAGTTGTACAAACAATAAAGAATAATATCAATTAGATTGATATAGTATGTGTAAAATAGGAATATAGATAAAGATATAAGAATAGATTGAATATGTCATTTCAATTTGTTAACAATGATTGTTATTATAGAACTAAATCGATAAAGTTGACATAGTTTATTATAAATAAATGAAATATAGAACTAAGATGAATAGTTAAATTCAATTTACTAAAAAGAAATGAAATATAGAACTAAATCAAAGATATTGATATTATTTATTGAAATGAAAATGCAATATAGAAGTAGAAATGTAAATACAAAACTAAAATTAGAATGATCGATCTA